>QLPN01007056.1:0-12345 GCA_003314395.1 Albatrellus ellisii
GGCACTGGCATCACAATGGTCAGAGGCAGCAAGACATTCCTAATCTGCCACAGTTGACAGATACAGCATGTCCACACAAACCAGGCAACATCTTGCAGCAATTGAGGCCACCAGAAGCATTTGTGAAACAATGTGCATGTCATATAAATACCCTGATGACCAATATCATCATGTGCTGATCACAGAATGGGTAATCACTCCTCATAAAAGAGGACTGCTTTGTGCTGGCCATGCAGGTCTTTTTGCCAAAGCTGTCCTGTGACCACAAAGAATTCAGTATAATAGTGCATGAATCTCACATACTGTGCATCATTGACATCAGCCAGGTGCTGTAGGTCATCCAACCATGCATGAATGGTGAGAAGCTGCATATCCTGTCACAGCACTGCAGCGTTTTGCAGGATCAGTTCAGTTGGCACTCCTTCACCATCAGGTTGCAATACTGCATCACCCTCTGCTGGGGATCCTGATATGCTGTTAGCTGAGATAGTGAGGGATTGGGAAGTGGTGTGGAGATGTGGAAATGGTGGGTCGATAATATGCATAAAACCATAAAAATGGTCAATCCATTTGTCAAATTCCTCTTCATCATTGACCTCAGGCTTATCACCAGGCTGCGAAGGCCTCTGTGACAGTCCATCTGGACCATGGACCACACCGGGTACATGCACAAGTGTGAAGTGAAACACAAGAATACTGATAATCTACCTATCAATACTCACAGAAGGCATGAGGTCTGGATTGGTTAGCATGCCTTTATATACCAGGCATCAGCTTCCATGAAGAGATTTCAAACACCTATGAGGTAGAGTTTTAGTGCACACAGGGTGCAGAATAAGCCACAGATCTCAAGTTTTGCTTGCAAAAAGTGCAACTCTTGATCATTAAGTGTTATTGAGCTGAAACATGTGAAATAGCATCACCCATTATTTTCTGAATCTTCTTGGCTGAGGATGAAGCTGACTGCAATATATGAGGTGTTGACTGAGAGGATAACCAGTGCAGGTGAATGATAGTCAATAGGTCTAAGCATGGATGAGTAAGCATGGTGAGAGTGTGAGCATGATGTGCAAAATTGTGAATAAAGATGTGAAGAACACTGACAGTACTGAGGAGCACATGAATGTCAGAGAGGTCACAGCATGGACCCCAATTGGATATTTTCATGACACACAATTCTTCAGGAATGTGACCTTCTGGAGTACAACAGTGTCCCACAATATTGAAGTCCAGAGCACAGAGCACTGTCTTGTGCCCTGAAAAATGCCTCCAGCATACTTCATTCACTAGACAATGCAGTTAAGATCTTGAAAGTGCTCCCAAATGAAGCATCAGATGCCAGGATTCTGAGGGATTGTTTCATATTTACCATCAGCATCATGGTAATCAGTGTTGGGATCTTTCACCAGTACATCATCAATAAATGGTACTGTGACATGCAGAATTTCAGACTGTAGAATATGAGTAACATCTTCATGGAAAATAGGGACAGAATTTGACCACCCCATTGGAAGGGTGATGAGATGCAACACACCAAATGGTGACTGGAATGTGGTTAGATCTCACAATGATTCTGCAAGTGATTGCTCATCATAACCAACAGATAGATCCAATGTTACACTGCAAACACAACCCACGAATTGCTCTGTGAGAAGGTCTGTAAAATGGGGTATGCTGGAGTGTTGGATTGTCACCACATTGAGTGGTTCGAGACTGTGCACAATCCAAAGACTGGTACTGTCCTTTTTGACAATGCAAAACCAGTGAGATCAGTATGACAAGTTGGACAGCTTGTAGACACCAGCCATGATCTTTTTGGTAATCAGATACCTGGTTGGATGGGAATGTTGCACTGGACCCAAGGCTTGTGTTCTACAACTGGGATTTCGATGGGTGGGAAGAAGTCTTCCTGGAAATGTCCTCACTCAGAGTTGTCCCATGCAAAACCTAAGTGCTGTAGGCACATAAAGTGATGCATGAGATGGTGCTCAGCAGGCCAAAGGAAGTCACCTTTGTGAGCTCTGTAAATGATATCTCTGCATTCATTAGTATAGCATCTGACTGGAACAAATGGTGGAGGATTTGGTAAAAGTATAGGAATAGATGTGAGAGGACCACTGCATATATCACAAATAATGTGAAAACATGACAGGAGATCAGTCATAACTAGGCACACTTTCTTCACTACCAGCTTATACTTTCTCTTCCCAAACATGGCTGTTGGATATGTTGTGCATACTATAGTCTTTCATTTGCCTTCTCTCCAAACACATACTCTTTACATACCATCACCATATGTCTTCTACTTCTTTTCTTCTCCTCAGACTTGTATCTCCACCTGCATGTCCAAACACCCACATTCTTCTCTGGGATGACATGTGTCCCTCTACATATGGTAGTCATTGTACTCTACTACTACATTCTCTGCTACAACTCTACTCCTACTTACTATATAAGATGGACACTTCACATACAACTCCCTCAGACATCTACTGCTTTGTCTGAGTGAGTATCTCTCTCCATTCCATCTTACCATCTTCTTACTATTCCCTGCAGCATACTTTAACCATGTTGCATCACCTACTGTGACTGCAACCTCTTACCACTGCTGCAGATGATGTCTGCTCTTCTCTCCCCCTTGGGGATGCTCTATTCACTTGTCATCACATACAACATCTTTGTGCTTGCCTGCCTGAACCTGCATGTACAATGGCAACAGTGGAGTCCAAAGAATCAAGAAAAACAGAAGCTGGAAGTGTAGATGGAGTGGGATTGTGGCATGAAGATGAAAAATGGGAATGGGATTGTTGCAAATAAATGTGTCAGAGATGTCAAGCAAGTCCACACTCTTGCAACTGCATGTGTCTTTATTTTCACAATCTCCCCAATGCTTGATCAGATCCTCAAATTGCAAAAACCTGATACTTCTTTTGGTGAAACTGGAACCAACAAGACCCACATGGTAACATAGGCACAGTCACTGATGACCCTGTGTTAGGATCATGGATTGTGATCATCTGATCCTTGTTACCAAAGTTGCAAATGATGCTTTGTGCTAATATGTTGAACGGTCACCCAAGTAGGATGTTGTATACAGGACTTCAGATGATGTGAACCTGTAAATATAGGGTGATATCTTTAAATAAAAATGGAATGTTACAGGTGAGGCCAAGCAACCTGTCAACTTCACTGTTCACCAACTGCATATTTAAGACCACAATCAGGTCATAAATTAGGCCAAGCAAATGGCAAGCCTCTTCTGATATCATGATCACTTGGCACCCTGGATCAATGATGCTCTCAACATGTAGATTGTTGTTGACAGGCGGCAATATGGAACACAGTGACACCAACTCTTTTGCAACTACAAGTGAGTCTGGTGGCTGGCCAGGCAGAAACTCACAAAGGTACACTTCATATGGGTTGGGGACAATGATAGGCTTGCTGCATTGACTAGATGTGACCACTTCTTTGAATTCACACAGTGATATGTGCTGCAGGCTTGTGATAGCAGAAACTACAACCACAACCACAACATTTGTTGAAATTGGGCAGCACAGCTAGGGAAGCAAACACCATGACATAAAAGAAGTAGGCATCAAGCCCAAAACAGATTGAGGTTGAGAGAAGGGCTAAAGCCCATCAGAACAAGAGGAGAGGGCACAACTGCCACATCTGTAAGATAGAGAAGATGTGTACCAGAGGGTAGAGGGTACACAGAAGTAAGAGGGAGCTGCATAGAGCAGGTATGTCAGAAGAGAGTTAAGAGAGCAGAAGAGATACTCACCTCAGCACATGCAGAAGTGCTGAGGTGAGACAAAGACAAGGTAAAGAAGATATAGTAAGAGCAAGATAGAGTTTAAGAGGAGCTCAAACCATAAAGAGAGAAGAAATACCAATAAGATGAGATGGAGATAAGTATACTTAATAAGTAAACAGTGTGATCAGCATCATAAGGTAATGAAAAAACCAACAACATTTGCTGAGGGATGCAAATTGTAAGGTTCTCTAGACACCAAAGTTGTAATAGTTAGTAGTTTAGTGCAATTAATGCAATAATGTGATGTGTCATGGCAAAAAAAAGGGAAATAGGACATGGATGTGATGTGATAATCATAACAATGACCATGCAGTAGTAGACTCAATGCAGTAATATCTCAATGCAATGCAATGGAGAACAGAACACAATAATAGACATGACCAACAAGGAACACACACTTTCTTGATAGTGAGACATGTGGAGGGAAGAGTGGAATGTGCTTTTTTGCAAGTTGACTTGGACAAGAGAGGGGAGACAAATCATGGGCAGGGGAAATCTATTCATTTCTGACAGACAATGTGCCATTTAAATACAAGTCTAGCTTCAAGGCTGGAGCACAACAAAACAAAACAGAAAATTTACAATGTAGGGTCGATCATAGGGATATTTGCAATGAGGTGGAGTCTGGATGTGAACAATTAAAGTATCATGCTATATGGATGAGCAAAATATGAAAAGCGCTGATTGCACCAAATGCTGACTTCACAACTCACAACTCCATGGACCACATCTTGGCCTATACATCTTATCAGTCCTGCTCCTCATCAGCTGAAGCCAGTCCTATAGTCCAATGCCTAAGCAAATGTGTGATTGATGTGACTGTGGATGATTGTTGTGTGCAGCATGTTAATGTCGCTGTGTTCACCTGATGTCACTGATGGTCATTTTCTGGTGTTACATGCATGTGATGCTCATCAGCAGCATGTTGTGTGCTAGGCAACAAACCTTTTCATCAGATATGGTCTGAGTGTAGCTATCAATGATGTCATTTTCATTGTCCTCCTCCTCCACATAGTTTGCAGCTGCTGTGGGGACTGGGTTGACAGGAATTTTCTTTGCCATCATCACCTCCCAAGCTTGGTAGCAGACTTCTGGGGAAATGGAGTAAAGCTGATGATGGGTGATAGTTATCAGTGTTTCCATAGCATGTTGGCAGACTTCTGCTGCATGAGCTTTGTTGTGAATTGGTGGATCTACATGGTACACATTGTCAGGTTTTCTCTGTGCAGGCACAATGTGTGATGGCATGGGATTAGTGGACACAGGTGCAGGAATTGTTGCATCTTGAGCCTGGGCAAAAGGGTGAATGGGTGGACCATTATCATTACTAGCTGCTGACTGAGTAGTCTCAGCCTGAGGAGGCATTAACTCCTGAGTCACCTGCAGTGTGCAGTTAGACTGTTGAGGCAGAGGTAACTCAGATGCATTGCAAGAATTGTTGCCAGCCACAAAATTTTCTTCTGCATGTTGCCTTTGCATCCTGATGGTAGGCTGGAAGGGTACCTGTGCATGATGCAAGTTATACAATTCACACTCAAGATTTGCAATACACTCATCCTTCAGCAGCTGATATGAGCTGGTGCCCTTGTTATTGAGGACATAGTCATTTGTCACCTGCATGTTCAGCATCATCTGACCAGTACTGACATTTCCTGGATTTTGGTGATGCCACTTGTTGACATGGTTGTGCAACCATCTTCCAGTGGTGCCCCTAGGTGCAAATATTCCTGTGGGTAGGACAACTTTTCTGTCAGCATTCTGACTAATTTTACCCTGTGTGATGTAGTCATTGATGACCAAACATTCACAAATGTAGTGATTCATCTTGCCACAGAAATTAAATGTGTTACCATTCTCACACAGTGGTGCTGTACTTTGCAGCTGTGGACATTGATATGTGCTGTGCTGGGCTGAAGGGGGAAAACAACCACAACCACAACAATGCTGGAGGGTGCAAGTTGTAAGGTTCCCTAGACACCAAGGTAAAAGGAGTTTTAGAAGTTAAAGGGCAATAGCGCAACCTGATTAGGGCAACAAAAAGGGACATGACTCTTGTAACAAACAGATGATATGACGAGATAAGGAGAACACAATGCAATGGAGAATACAATGCAATGGAGAACATGAAAGAGAATGCAACACAATAATAGATGTGACCTACAAGGAATGCATAGTTTCTTGATAGGGGAAAATGTGGAGGGAAGATGAGGACATGCTTTTTCACTTAGGTGCTCAGACAGAGACGAGAAGTCAAATATTGGGCAGGGGAAATCTGCCCTTTTCGACAGATGATGCGCTATCTAAATACAAGCCTAGCTCCAAGACTGGAGCACAACAAAACACAACAGAAAATTTACAGTGTAGGGTTGATCATAGGGATATTTGAAATGAAGTGGAGTCTGGATGTGAGTGAATAAAGTATTGTACTATAGTGGATGAGCAAAAGAGGAATAGCGCTGATCACACCAAATGCTGACTTCACAACTCATGCCTCCATGGTTACTTTGGTGGGTCTAGACCATGCCTTGGCCTATTTGTCCTATCCCTCATTGACCAACCCGGTATTGTTTTCTGACACCTGCATGAATGAGTGATTACTGTGACTGCAGATGATTGTTGCATGCAGTGTGTTAATGTCACTGTGTTTGCCTAATATTGTTGATTGTCGTTTTCCAGTGTGATTGTCATTTTCTGGCGTGATTGTCATTTTCCAGCATGATTGTCATTTTCCGGTGTTACATGCACATGGTGCTCATCAACGTGTTGTGTGTTGGGACTCCAGTGCTCTGGTGATCACCTGAGCCCAAGTATCCATGTCTGGTACTTTGGGTGATTCTATTTTAACATTAGTGGCAGGCAGTGAAGAAGTGGAAGTCATCATGGATGGTGTCACACCTGTCACATGAATCACTGATGTTGTGTCATGAAGGACATAGTGTGCTGCTGCCTCTATGTCCTTGAGTGGATATGCTGATGAGCATTATGTGCACATAATGCTGGAAAATGACCATCAGCAACATCAGGCAAACACAGTAACATTAACACGCTGCACATGACAATCATCTGCAGTTACATCAATCATGCATTTGCTTGTTGGAAATACTGACGGTATTTGTTCAGCTTCACTATACTTATCACTTACACGTCTTCTTTACATCCTTACTGACACACGTTCTGTTCACTTACTTAACCCACTCCACATTCTAGCCCCACTTACATCACTATACCATGCTTGTGTAGCACATACTACACCCCCACATACAACCCCGCATTAACACTCCACCTGAACTCAGTTCAGCGTGCACTACTTATACTTCACCCCCCACTTTCTTACTACTCTACAGTATCATACAAGATGTTGTACCACATCTCCCCACTCTGCACCCTAGTGTGCACCACTTACCACCGCGCCCTCACCACCACCTACTCCACCTGCTTCCTCCTCTTCATCATTGGCTCATATCTGTGCAAACATTGCTTAGGTGTCAGAATACAGTACTGGGTTTGGCTGACAAGGAGCAGGACTGATAGGATGAATAGGCCAAGGCATGGTCCAGGCCTGCCAAAGTAACCATGGAGTCACAAGTCATGAAGTCAGCATTTGGTGCAATTGGTGCTTTTCCTCTGTTATAGTATGATACTTTATTCACTCACATCCAGACTCCACCTCATTTCAAATATCCCTATGATTGACCCTACATTGTAAAATTTCTGTTTTTTTTTTGTTGTGCTCCAGCCTTGGAGCTAGACTTGGATTTAGATGGTGCATCATCAGCCAGAACAATAGATTTCCCCTGCCCATGATTTGTCTCCCCTCTCCCATCCAAGTCAACTTGCAAAAAAGTGCTTTCCACTCTTCCCTCCATGTGTCTCACCATCAAGAAAGTGCATGTCCCTCATAGGTCACATTTATTATTGTGTTGCATTCTTCATTGCATTGTGTCTGCATTGCATCTTGTTTAGTGTTCTTTTCTGCATTGCAATATTACTGCATTGCATTGTGTCTACTACTGCATGGTCATTGTTGCAATTATCATGTCATGCCCATGTCATATCTCCATTTTTGTTGCCCCATTGCATCACGTTATTGCACTTATTGTGCTAAACTACTAACTATTACAACTTTGGTGTCTAGAGAATCTTACGACTTGCATCCCTCAGCAATCATTGTGGTTGTGGTTGTATTTTCTGTTATCACAATACCACTGCACATATCAAAACATTCTTGTAATCATGCTGTGGCAGAACAATCTGTAAATATAGAGCAATGTGTTCCCACAAGCTAGGTGGGAAGCCTTCAGCATAGCGGTTACCCTGCTTGTATTCTGAAAGCTGCTGTGCACTCCACAGGAAACCTGCAATGACTATGAACTGGCAGTGGTAGTCAGCAAAGTTGCCTAGTGACTGCATACCCAAGAGTCTACACTCTTGTATGAGAAAGGAAAGATCCACGTGGGTCCACTTCCAAGTGACCTTGGACCCAGGGTATTGTTTGTAAGTCTCTGCTTTGAAGTCTTCATATGTTTTAGCAGTATCTTTGTATGTCAGCAGTGTCATCCAGAGGTCTTGGATGTTAGATTTTCATGAGCACTACTATATCTTTGTTTGACTCACTCCCATTACTCTACCACATGTACACATTACATACTTACTGCACCTCCACAGACTATCCACTTACCACTCTGCATGACACATGACACCTTCTTTTGCATGATGCACATTGCCCTTATTATGGAGTGTGCTGTCACACTCCACCCACTACTTCATACAACATGTGTTGCTCCCTTCATGGAGCTCCTTGTACTTTACAATACAATCTCCACTTCAACTTTACTCACATACAGTACTTAAGATGGACACTATACCTACAACCTCCTCAGACATCTCTGTTGATTTTTTGTGCATACCATTACACATTTGTTCACTTTCCCTCCATGTATACACTTCACATACTACATACATACACACTACGCATTATCACCTCACCTACTTCTGATCCTTGGACTGTGCACACCTCCAAGCAGACTCTCACCCCACTCACTTTTCTGGGACAACATGTGTCCCCTCACATTAGGTAGCTGTTGTACTTCACTTACACACTCCACTTCAACTCTACCTACACTTCACTATATAAAGATGGTTACTACTTTACAAACTCCTCAGACATCTCTCCCTGAAGTCTGAGTGAGTACTACTCTCTTCCCCATCTTCTTACAATAACATTACTATCCTGCAGCATACTCTTACCACATCTCCTCACTGCACTGTGCTGGTGACTATCTACACAACCACTGCAGCCATGCCACTGCCCATCTCACTCCTAGCCATGTGCTTTTCTTACACTTTAACATTCATATATATCTTGGTTGCCACAATCTCCCATTTCCTGTGTGCACAACCTCTGCACCTGTCTGATGCACTTAAACCACATTGCATCACCTTTATTCACATTCACTACATTACTTGCTGCAGCCATGTCATGTCACATCTATTCACATTTGCTCCACTACCCACTGCAGCTGTTGGAGTTTACAGTGATGTGCAACAGTGAATGTGTGTGACTGCAAATGTGCAACTGTGTGGCTGTGCCACATAGACCTCTCACAGGACTCAGGGATGATATGGACAGACCCATTACTTACAGAAATTTTCCTTCACATCTTTTCTTTTCCCTCAGTCTTCTATGAAGAGACTGAGGTCAGTACCTACTCTCTATGCCATTTGTGTTTTATGTTTTCTCACTATTTCTTCCTGTAGAATACTATTCTCTTCTTTCTACAGTCAGCATGCTCTTTCCAAGTAACCTCCCTTCTACAGCAGCCACATTGCATCACCTCTATTTGCATTCACTCTACTACTTGCTGCAGATATGCTGTCTGCCCTACTCTCCCCTTTGGGGATCACATACTTGCTGCTTATCACCTATAAACGCTTGGTCCTTGCCTGCCCCAACCTGCATGTACACTGGACATCTACATCGACATAGTGTCAGGCATGAATTTTATGTGTTTGGTTGTCTTAAATTTGAGCAAGATTGAAGTGGAATTCAAGATCTTCAAAATATTGTCAGAGGTTGCAGGGGTGCTTCAGGTTGAATTTCAGGGTGCTTCTGTTGCCTCATGCAGGCATCACATACTGAGTTGCCATTGGTGTGATATGGGGTGGGATATGTGGAGGTGATTGGTGATTGGTTTGGTGAGATGGGGTCAGGGTGATAGTTGAGATCAAAGGTGACAATAAAGTGCTGGATGCTGAGAAGAATGATGAGTCTACAGGAGATGAAGCATGTGGGGTAATGATTAGCTCTTCTTCTGTGAGCAGGGAATGTGCGGAATGTGATGAATTGTGCAATGGGCTGATGAGTTGCTTGAGTTTGTCTCAGAGCACTTCAATAGTCAGTGAGCTTGTATGTTGTCATGGATGAAGGCTGTAGTGGTGTCTAGATGTAATCTTGACTTGCAGCCCCTTGCGGTGGGCTCCAATATGATAAGTGCTGTGTCAGGGTGATGGCAGAATCTACAACCACAACTACAACAATTGCTGAGGGGTGCAAATCATAAGATCCTCTAGACACCAAAAGGGAGAGATTTAGTAGTTTAGTATGAATAAGGTGACAATGAGGAAATGAGACAGAAACATGACACTGTAAGCTCTGCAATGGGAATGATAGATAATGCAATGCAGCACAATAGAGACTCAACACAATGCAATATAGAATGCAATGCAATAATAAATGTGACCTATGGGGTAATCGCACTTTCTTGACTCTGAGATACATGGAGGGAGGAGTGGAATGTGCCATCTAAATACAAGTCTAGCTCCAAGGCTGGAGCACAACAAAACAAAACAGAAAATTTACAATGTAGGGTTGATCATAGGGATATTTGAAATGAGGACCATGCCTTGGCCTGTTCATCCTATCAGTCCTGCTCCTTGTCAGCTGAACCCAGTACTGTATTCCAACACCTAAGCAAATGTGCAATTGATGCAACTGCTGCAGATGATTGTCATGTGTGGCACATTAATGTCACTGTGTTCACTCAATGTTGCTGATGGTCATTTTCTAGTGTTATGTGTGTGTGATGCTCATCAGCATTACTCACATTCTACAGGCTGAAATCCCACATGTCACAGTACTGTTTATTGATGACATACCAGTTAAAGGTCCTGACACAGATTACCATGATGCCAACAGTAAATATAAAACAATCCCTCAGAATCCCAGCATCTGACACTTCATTTGAGAGCACTTTCAAAATCTTAACTGCATTTTCCAGCAAATGAAGTACACTGGAGGCACATTTTCAGGGCACAAGATGGTGCTCTGTGCTCTGGACTTCAATGTCATGGGACACCATTGTACTCTAGAAGGTGCATTCCTGAAGGATCACATGTTGCAAAAATATCCAATTGGGGTCCTTGCCACAATCTCTCTGACATTCATGTGTTCCTTGGTACTGTCAACATTCTTTGCATCTTTATCCACAATTTCATGCATCACACTCATGTGCTCACCATGCTCACTTGTAAACTCCAACCTTTCATTTTTGGTCCAGAGCAGCTAGCAGCACAAGAAGGCCTCAAACAAGCCATTCTCTCATCACCCATGCTCAGACCCATTGACTATCATTCACCTACACCTGTTATCCTCTCAGTCAACACTTCATATATCACAGTCAGCTTCATCCTCAGCCAAGAAGATCTGGAGAATGATGGGCAATGCTATTTCATGTGCTTCAACTCAATAACATTTAATGATCAAGAGTCACACTTTTCACAAGCAAAACTTGAGATCTACAGCTTATTCCATGCCCTGCATGCATTATAACTCTACCTCATAGGTGTTCAAAATCTCTTTGTCAAAGTTGATGCCCAGTATATCAAAGGCATGCTAACCAACCCAGACCTCACACCTTCTGCAAGTATCAATAGGTGGATCATCAGTATCCTTGTGTTTCACTTCATGCTTGTGCACATACCTGGTGTGGTCCATGGTCCAGATGGACTGTCATAGAGGCCTTTGCAGCCTGGTGATACACCTCAGGTCAACAATGAAGAGGAATTCAATGAATGGATTGACTGCTTTTATGGTTTTATGCATATTATTAACCCTCCATTTCCACATCTTTACACCACTTCCAAAGCCATCACCATGTTAGCTAACAGCATATTGGATTCCCCAGCAGAGGGTGATACAGTGTCTCGACCTGATGGAAAAAGTGTGGCTACTGAACCAATTCCACAAAATGTTGCAGTGCTGTGACAGGATGAGTGGCTTCTCACCATTCATGCATGGCTGGACAACTTACAGCACCCAGCTGATGTTGATGATACACAGTATGTGAGATTTGTGCATTATTGTACTGAATTTTTCATGATTACAGGACAGGTCTGGCAAAAAGTGTTGGTTTTTCACTACCTTATGATGCTGATCACACTGTTTACATATTAAGTATACTTATCTCCATCTCATCTTATTGGTATTTCTTTTCTCTTTATGGTTTGAACTCCTCTTCAACTCTATT
>QLPN01007065.1:0-11704 GCA_003314395.1 Albatrellus ellisii
CCTCTACTTTGGTGTCTAGGGAACTTTACGGCTCGCACCCTCCAGCAATTGCTGTGGTTGTGGTTGTTTTCCCCTCTCAGCCCGACACAGTACAAATCACCGGAACCTCTATTATGTTCATCAAGCCAATATCCAAACTTTGGTTACCAGGAGTAACATTCTAGACCTTCCCTAAGACCGTCCAATAGGCCGCTCTTAGCAGTCTACTGCGAGTATTGTCTTCATAGACCTGCCCTATAGTTACTGCACTGGTCTGTGCACTTATAGCTGTAGTATATAGTCTTTGGTAGATAGCTGAATATACTCCAGCTTGTTATGGCTGGCAAATCCTATTCTTTGGAGTGATCCTTAGTTTAGTGCACGCCGGTCTCCCTTATGGGATATGTAGGACAGCCATCTTACAGTCATATCAATATAGTAAGCAGTCCAATGACTAAATGAAGATGTGTCATAGATAATTATGATAAGATCTACTAGTGATCTTGATAAGATGAGATAAGATATCTCATGTAGATCTTGAGTGATAAAGGTAAAAGAAATTGTAAAATGAAGAGAAAAATAAGTATATTCTGACAAATACCCCCCTTCTTAGGGCAAGATGGCTTGACAAGCAAGAGAAATTCCTGTGGATGCAGAACCCTTTTCCCCTCTTCGTGTAGTGTCCAATGAATTGACTTCTTCAACTGCAACAAGAGATATGTGTTTGAGTATCAGTTGTGCTACATGATCTTTGACTTTGACCATGAAGTCATTGTCTCCAAGATTGATGAGTAGGATATTTACTGGTCCATGATAATCTGAGTTGATAACTCCTGCTCCAATATGGATGGAATTTTTGACAGCCAAACCACTGTGAGGTGCAATATGTCCATAGCAGTTGTCTGGTATGGCCAAGGAAATTTGAGTATTGACTAATTTTTTACCATATGCAGGAATGACAATTTCTTCTGCACTGTAAAGATCTAGTCCTGCAGCATGCTCTGATCCTCTGGTGGGTAAAGTTGCCAATGTAGAAGGTTGTTTCACCAGAATAGAACAATGTTGAACAGATTGAATAGCAGTTGTGTGTAAACTGTGGGATTATTTGACCAGCTTGGGTACGTCTTTGAGTATGATGCATGCTGGTTCCCAAGAGTTTTCATATTCTTCCACTTGATAAGATATTGTATATGTCCATGGTATTTCCTGCTATTCAAGATCTTTTTGACTTCATATTGTTCAACATTGTCCTTGATAATAGGAGGTGGGGGAGGTTTCACAACCCATTCTGGAATATCATTTGGAGAAAATGGTAATAATTTGACAACATGAAACACAGGGTGGATTTTCATGGACTTGGGAAGTGCTAGTTCATATGCATTGTTTTAAAGCACTTTGGTAATGGAGTAAGGTCCAAGTCTTTTGTGATTCAATTTCCAAGTTGGTCATCCTGTCTGTATATTAGATGCATCTAACCAGACTTTATCTCCAATTTGATATTGAGGGGTTTTTCCTCTATGCACATTGTAATATTTCTTCATATCATCAGCTGCTTTTCTCAGTGCTGATTCTGCATCTTCCCTTGTCCTCTTCAACCCTTCAACAAAGTTTTCTACTGAATTGATAGTGGACATCTTGTTCAGTTCAAATCCCATGTGATGATTTTGTCCAGAGTTCAACATGAAAGGAGAGTATTTGGTGGTGGCATTTACTCTGTTATTGTAACAGAATTCTGCCATAGGTAACCAATTCATCCAGTCTGATTGGTGATGATCTACAAAAATCCTGAGATATTGTTCTATCTCCTGATTAATACTTTCTGTTTGACCATTGGTTTGCAGATGATAGGCTGTTGATAAGGCTGTTTTAATGCCTAATGACCAATTTAACTCTTTCATCATTTTGGAAGCAAATTGAAGACATCAATCAGATAAAATCTTCTTGGGAAGTCCATGGTGTTATCTCTGAATAATCTCACCACTCCTTCTGCTGTTATGTCAGATGTTGTTGCCATTGTATGAATCATTTTTGAAAAATGATCAATGGCCACTAGAATTGAGTCATATCCCTGACTATCTGGTAATTCTGTGATAAGATCTGTGGATATGATTTGCCAGGAATTTGATGGTATCTCATTTGGAGTCAATTCTCCTTGTGGTTTCTTTGTGATTGTTTTTGTTCTTTGGCATATGTTGCAACTTTTGACATATTTTCCAACATAAGTGGCCATTCCCTTCCACCAAAATGTTCTCAACACTATCTCCAGTGTCCTCCATTGTCCTGGATGTCCCACAATTCGAGTATCATGACATTGTTTGACAACTTCTGCTCTACAGCTGTCAGGGACAAGGATTTTGTCTTTGTATATCAGTAATCCTTGTTTATTTTGTCCCCAACTGTTAAATATCTACTGTATGTTGACTAAACACATCTCCTATCCATCTCTTTTCATTTGGCATTCCCTCCAATCACTTACATACATATGACTCTTCCTTCACACAACCATAAACACTTCTACTTCTGTTCACATCCCCACACCACATATACTCTGGACGACACACATCCCTCACATATATGGATACTCTTGTACTTTGAGATTACATCTCCACTTCAACCTTACTCCCTTCTACTATAAAGAGATGCATACTCTACTATGTATTTCCTCAGTCATCATCTTCAGACAACTGAGTGAGTACTTCCACTTCCTGCACCTCACACACCTTCCAAAACAACCTTGCAGCTCTGCCTCTCCACCTGTGGCAACCTACTGTTGTCCACATCACTTACCACTGCTGCAGGTTAGCATATGTCTCCTCAGTAGTCATTGTCTTCAGACAACTGACTCTACCTCTCCACCTGTGGCAACCTACTGTTGTCCACATCACTTACCACCACTGCAGCAATGCTCCTCTCACTTCTCCCATACTGGGAGTATCTCAATATATTGTTCTTGCTTATAGTTGCCTGCCATAACCTGCATGAACACCAACCAGCTATGATAGATGTTTTTGCTTTGTCTGCTGATAATTCTGACAACATCTTGACATCTCCATCTTTCTCCTGTTTGTCTGCTATTTTCTGAAGGAGTGGAATGTTGCTTGTCATGATCACTTATATGTGTTTGTTTGTAATCTTTGGATGTGCAAGTGCTATCAACAAGATTATTGTATATGAAAAATTCTGGTTTAAGCAATATGACATTCTCATTGTCATGGTCCACCCCCTCTTTATGATCCACTTGTCACAAGAGGAGATCTGGCTTGTGCAGAAGATCACCTGTTTTATATAACCTTTGTTATTGCAAAACTGTTGGCCTCACAATTGATCAGAACTCCCTCTCCCACCACACCTTTGCTCTTCCCCCCTTTCCCACAGACTGGTGCTTTCACCTGCACTTCATCTGTCACCCCTTCTATACCATAGGTTTTGTATGCAAGCCCAAATGTGAACAAGAACCTTTCTGCCATGCCCTCTTTCTTCCCCACCCTCCTCTTGCTGCCTGTCATCACTGTAAGTGGCAGAAGCATGAGAGTGAGTGTACTTGTAGCTTGTGGACAAACATTTATGTCCCTTGCTCACCCTCTTCCACCCTTCAACTCTTGGTTGGATATTACAGTGTTCAACCCATCCACCTCCACCTCTCACCCAGTGACATCCTCAACAGCTTGCACATGGTGGACCCTTGAACTCTTCCCCAGTCTGTGGGAAAGGTGAAAGTTGAACCTAGAAAGAACTAGAGGCCATCTGTTATGAGGCACTTGCTTTGGCACCTTGTAATGGTTTTCTTTTTCTTTTCTTATATTTTACTTACTATAAGCATAGTATTAACTACAGCAGTGAGCTTAGCTCCTACTTATGGTAAGGACTCATTTTCTTTTCTCTTTATAGTACTTTAGTATTTGCATACTAAAGTGTGAGCTTAGCTCCAAGTACTATAAAGACTTATCTTTTTCTTCTTTCCTTCTTTATTTATTTACATTTACTTGCTAAGGACTATTACTATACAATTAGCAAGGACTCCCATTTCTCACATCTGTTTATCTTTGTTTACCCTTTGTTCATTTCACACTTGTGGCTGAGCCACTTACTATATCCATGGATGTGCCTTAGGTCATGTGACTCCATTGATTGCTGCACAATCATTGTTAATCCATGAACCTTATTTACTTAAGTACTATAAAAGAGAATAGAAAGATGAGTCCTTACTAAGTAAAGTGGAGCTAAGCTCACACTTGTAGTAATAATACTATGCTTTACTAGTAAGTAAGATAAAAGAAAAGAAAGAAAAGAAAAAGAAAATTGTTACAAGGTGCCAAAGCAAGTGCCTCATAACAGTTACCAGGGCTATTATTGTATCAGACCTTCCCTAAGACTGTCCAATAGGCCACTCTTAGCACTTTGACAAGACTTTGAACTCCTCCTAACAACCACTATGCTTCTAGGAAGTGTGCATCCTCAATACAGCTCCCACATCATCTAATCTCCCTGGAGATTACAATAACCAACTTCTTCCTGCCAACACTATCACATTAGACATAACAAATTGCCTGTGGCCCAATTACCTCCAATATGACAGCAGCAACAAACTCATTTATGTCAATAATCAACTCATTTATTTCACCCATACAAACCAGGAACCTCAGGTCATATCCTCTAACAGACTACCTGTCACCAAAATATCTCTTCTTTTGGCAAACATCCATTGAGAAATATTGCTAGATACCAAAGTTTGCCATCAACATAGACAACTTCTCAAAAACCATATCCCTGCTACCCTCAAAGAATATTCCAATAAAGAAGACAAATACACCTTCTACAACAAACACAACCAGTGGATATACAAAGCATTCAATGACCCAGATGAAAACAAAGTTATCATTTGTTTGGATTCCCCAAACAAGAAGGACTACAATTACATTGAAGTATATCCTGAACAAGTATCTTCATTACCCATGATCCCTGAATACTGACAGACTCTTATACCAAGATTGAGATCAGAATCTCGCACAGGAACTTGCTCAGAACCCCCAGGACCATGAACACCCATGAACATTTTGGAAGACCTTCCTCAAGTGGAAACCTTCTTTACTCCTCAAGTGCCAACTTCAGGAGATGAAACCATTACCTCATCCACCCCTTTCCTTCAATCAAGAATCACCTCTGGAACTATGAGTTCAAACCCAATTGATCTGATGCCAACAACAAATCACCCACACCCAAAGAGAACTCAATCAACTATACCAAGAATGGCTAACATGTCATCTGCTTCCTACAAGGAACCCTGACTTAATAAGCCATCTGAGTTTTCTGGAACCAAATCCACTGCCAAAGACTTTATCCAAAAGGTTAAAATCCATTTCTTTACCAAGAATTTCAAAGATGATATGGACAAAATTGCCTTTGCATTATCCTTTTGCAAAGAAGGAACAGTTGCTGGCACATGGGCCAGACAAATCATTGATAAGCTCACCACATCCACTTCAATGCTCACATGGAAACAATTTGAGGAACAATTTGGCAACAAGTTCTACCCAAGTAATGAAGGGGAGTTATCACACAACAACCTGGATATGTTAGTCCAGGGAAGAGGCACCACTTCAGAATACATCACTGTATTCAATTCCATCACAAACACCACAGGTTAAAATGACATAACCAATATTGAGAAATTTAAGAACAGTCTTAGGAAAGACATCAAGGATACCATCATGACAACCAGAGACAAATTACCAACAACCTTAAAAGAATGGCAGGATCTTACCATGAGGTTGGACCAGAACCAATCAAGCAATGACTTCCAGAACAGTCTCAAATCTGGTCAACGCAGATGATTCCTTTACCCTGATGATTTACTTGAAGGGGATAATGACTCTTACCTATGGAAATTAAACCCACACACTATACACACAATTGAAGACTTCTCTCCAATGAAATGTTCCAAAGAGAAGGATTCACATGTGCAGGGTTTACTGGGAATGGAAGATTATCAGACAAAGAATGTGACAAAAGGAGACAAGTGCTAAGAGCAGCCTACTGGATGGCCTTAGGGAAGGTCTGATACAATAATACCCCTGGTAACAAGGCAGTGAATATGTGCTTGATAAACATAATAACCATTCCTGATGATGATGAAGAGAGGGATCAATGAGATAGTGATGAGGATGATACCACCAATGACTAAATGAGGATCCAGGGTGATGAGTTTAGGATGTCTTAGTGATGCTTAAGTGACTTAGAGATCTTAGACTTTAGTTCTTAGAGTGAAGCAAGATGAGAAGTGAGCTTAGATCAAGTACAGTATAGGAGAATCCCTAGATTGTGAAGTTGACAAGACTGGAGTTTAAGACTGCCAGTCTTTCAACTACTTATACAAAACCAGAGTCCTAAGTATAGTAAAGTTGGACAGTATTGCACAGCAATACACAGTAATGTGCAGTAATGCACAGTAGTATGCATCTGTTGTGTAAGTCATGTGGCTCAGCCACTAGCATGAAATTAAATAAGAAGTAAACAAAGATAAATAGAGACAAGAAAAGTGAGTCCTTGCTAATTGTATAGTGATAGTCCTTAGCAAGTAAATGTTATAATAAATAAATAAATGAATAAATGAATAAAAGATAAGTCTTTTATAGTACTTGGAGCTAAGCTCACACTTTAACTATGTAAATACTTAAGTACTGTAAAAGAGAAAAGAAATAAGTCCTTACTATAAGTAGGAGCTAAGCTCACTGCTGTAGTTAATACTATGCTTATAGTAAGTAAAATATAAGAAAAGAAAAAAGAAAAAGGAAAAGAAAACCATTATGAGGTGCCAAAGCAAGTGCCTCATAACATTGGTGGTGTTGAGCATGGTGGGCACATCAAAATATTTGACCCAGTTGGTATTGACCATCTCCTGAACCACATGGTAGTGGATGTCAATGTGTTTTATGTGGTTATGGAATGATTGGTCTTGCATGAGTCACAGCACACCTTGATTGTCACATGCAATGGGCATCAGAGCTGTGGGGGTCAGGTCAAGTAGTGTACACACAGACTGTAACCACAGAGCTTCCTTGCCTGCATGATGTGTGGCCATGTATTTGGCTTCATAGGTAGAGGAGGCAGTCATCACTTGTCATTTTGAACTCCAGGAAACACTGCTGCTGCCAAAACTGAAGGTATAGCCTGAGGTGGAATGGCAGGGACCTTTGCTGTCAGGCCCTGGTCTGCCACCATAGCTAGAGTCAGTATAGCCTGAGATCATGATGGGAGCAGTGTTGCCCAATAGAAGCTGGAGGGTGCATGTTCCTTTGAGATAATGCATGATGTGCTGCACACCCTGCCAGTGTTTTCAGCCTGGATTGTTGCAGAACTGGCTGAGATGGTTGACTGTGAAAGTGATATCTGGATGTGTCCCAAGTGCCAGGTACATGAGTGAGCCAATTAGTTCACAATACAGGATGTGGTGCATATCATATTGGGCTTCTGTACTGGTTGAACAATCAAGATGGGTGAGGGTGACATTGGGATCAAGAGGCATAGATATGGGATGCACAGCACTTATGTTGAAGTGGGCAATGATCATGTCAATTAGAGCAAGTTGTGAGAGATAGATGAGGCATGCCACTCAGTGTCAGGTGATCACTATGCCCACTAACCATTTGACTGGTCCTAGTTCAACTAAGTCAAATTTGGTCCAGAGTTGAACTTTTATCCATTGTAACTTGGAACTGGAGTCCATGGCAGCATTCATGTCATCAACATGAATGATGATGATGGCTTTTCTTTGGTGGGTAGCATGGTAGTATATACTCCATTCAACACTTAGTCACACGAAGCCTAACCCAGTCAGTGTTGCATGCAAGAGCTTATTGAAGGTACAGCCACCCTGTTTGAGACCATAAATACCCTTGAGTAGCAGCCAGACCAGGTCATCCTGGGGGCACTCTTCAGATCCTGCAGGCTGCTCCATCCAGACTGCTTCATCTAGATCACCATGCAGGAAGGTGGTCTTGATGTCTAGTTGCTCAATTTCCCAATTGTGTGCAGCAGCAATATGAAGGGCAATCTGTTGGGATTTGAGGTGTGCAACAGGGGAATATGTGTTGGTGTAGTCTAAACCAGGTACCTGAGTGAAGCCTTGTGCAACAAGTCAGACTTTGTAGCAAATGGGGTTGTTGGCTTCATCCCACTTGAGTTTGAATATCAGGCAGCAGCAAATTACCTTGTGGCCCAAGGGGACAGTAGTTCAGGGGACCAGTTTGTAGACTTGGTGTTGGTGCATGCTGGATAATTCATCTAGGTATACCAGATGCCATTGGGCCATGTCTGGGGAGGCCTCAGCTTCAGCCTATGTGTGTGGGTTGGGTGTTTGCAGATCAGCCATGAGGGCCATGGCTTCAGCAAAGTCAGGGCATGGGGGGGATGTAGCAGGTAGGGCAGGTAGTTGTGCACATGCTTCTTGGAGGC
Organism: Albatrellus ellisii; assembly: GCA_003314395.1. NCBI lineage: Eukaryota > Fungi > Basidiomycota > Agaricomycetes > Russulales > Albatrellaceae > Albatrellus > Albatrellus ellisii. The sequence continues at coordinate 8,431 of QLPN01007065.1, forward strand.
ACAAGGAGGGCACAGGGATTTGGGAACTGTGGGGGAGTGTAGGTGGGTCTGGTGTGGGAGGTGGTGGTGTTGGAGGGTGTCGGGACGCATTTATTTTTCTTTTAATTATACGATTTCTTTCATCCTTATCGCTCAAGATCTACACAAGATATCTTATCAGATTATGTAGATCTTATCGCGATTACATATGACTCATTTCTATTTCGTCATCGGCCCGTTTACTATATACATATGACAAATATTCTCACAGTCGCTTACAGAGCTTCTCACAGATGCTGCGCATCCTTACTGATGCTGTGCAAGTTGCTTACTGATCGTTCACAGGAATGCTGCGCATTCCTTTATGATATGCCTGCCCTACAGTACATACATGGTCTGTGCGCAGGTTCTCTTTACTATATATACTTCAGCTGTATCGTAGTTACTCTTCAGCTGAATACATCTGGGATATCCGTTTGCACAAGCGTGATCTCATCCCTCTGTTAGCTCTCATCCTTTCCTTATACATTGTGTGACCTTGCTGGCAAATGTCGGCCTCACAATTGTATTCAGCTCTCTCTCTCCCCTTGCAACCTCACACATGCTCATCCTTCTCCCCATCATCACTCCTCTCCCTCCTCACTCAAAGAGAGTGTTGTACTGTTATAGTTCTCGAATTCTTCGTAGTTCAGCTGCAGCGCCGGGCCGTACATTGCCTCAGCGAGCAGTGCAAGGGTGTCTACCAATTAGTGGGGCACCGAAGATCTCTCTGACAACTGTTCAGACCAGAGATACTATAACTTTTTACTATATCGAGGATCTCTTTCGTAGTAGTTTTAGTACTTAGTACAACTACCTACATTCCACTTCCACTCTGCGTTTGAAAGGCTTGTTCCCTTGAAAAAGGAACAAAGAGTTTTCACTTCGCGCAGTTTTATTTTCACCATTCCGAAAATACTTCGTTCGGAAAAAAGAACTAGGTCTGGCAAATCATACGCCAGACTTATTTCTCTACCACCACCCACACGCCCATGCACTTCCCAAGCCCTCATCCGTTTCTACGGCAACACATTCAAATATCATCGACAACAGGCAATCTGGTTCTATAAACTCCACAACCCATATTACACCACTCATCCTGAAGAATTCCTGTGGCATTTCTTTCCTCACTACTGGGAAAGAACCAGCCCATATTACAATTCGCTCCCCCAACAATTCATCTTCAGGGGAGAAGTCATCAGATGAGCAGTCCGTCAAATTGGCAAGCACGAGAACCAATATCAATAATACCAGATTCATCAGAAGAAAGAATGGACGACGATCGAATCAATCCAATAGCAACCCGGATAGTGGATCTGGAGGATACATTGGAGATAATGAGGCACGAGCTTGAACAGTCAAAGTTAGCGCAACAACAACAACAAACTCATCAATTGGAAATGGGGAACGCATTGGTCGAGATTACCAAATCCTTGGCCAAAATAACATCGATGCTATCTGCCCCCCAAACCCAAACGCAACCTTTGACAAATATCTCTGGCCTCACTGCCGCCCACACGGGCCACGTATTTGCCCAACACCGGGTAAAAGTTTCGTCACCTACTCCATACTCGGGGAAGCGAGACAAACTTGACTCCTTCATACAAGAACTATTTCTTGTATTTGCAGCAAATAAAATGTGGACCGACAGCGACAGAATTACATATGCCCTATCATATATGATAGGAGGAAGCGCAGAAGCCTGGAGAAACCTAGTAGTCGCAAAACAACGATTACACGAAGCCAATCCAAATAACCCATCATATCCAGAACCCTTCACAAATTGGATGGACTTCGATATGAAGTTGAGAGCACAATTCGGTGATCCAGACGAAGCACAAATGGCGCAACAGCAGTTGCACAAACTACATCAAGGAGGGAAATCCGCAGAAGAATTTACTACAGAATTTCTTTTGGTAGCAGCCAAGACAAAATATGACGATGAAGCACTCATCGACTGCTTCAAAAGAGGACTAAATGTAGATCTTCTTCAAAGAATTTACAATATCAACCCTCCTCCTTCGACATACCTATCATGGCAGCAGATGGCACAGAGCACGGATCGACATATGAGAGAGTTTAAGCAGTTGGTTGCAGACAGGGGATCCTCAAGCTGGGGACCCAGATACAACCGCAATGCTACTCAAACAAATGTCGCTAATCCTTCTGTAAGTCATAAGGCTAGCAATGAGACAGTACTGATGGACATAGATCGAGCACAAAGATGCTGGGAGATTATTTGCTTCAATTGCAGAGAGAAGGGACATATATCACGAGATTGTCCACAGAAGAAGAAGGAGAAGTTGCGCACTATTCATGAGCAGATCAGAAGCATGTCCACAGAAGAATTTGCGCAGATGTTGAATGACGAAGCGATTAAGAAAATCGCAAAGGAAGCGGGTTTTGGAAAGGACGAGTAGTAGATGTCACTACTTTGTCCAATCGTTTTTCAGTACTTACACCAGATGATGGCACTGTTGACCACGCCAATGTATGTGACCCTATTGAAATATTTAATCACATTGCATCAGGAGAAAAGACTGAAAAGAAGACATCAGAGAGTATGCCCTCTCTAGAAAAAGAAAAGCACGTTATCATGGGAACACAAACAGAGTTACCTATGATAGAACTGGAAGTCAAACGACCAGACAATGGACAGACAATTACTATTCAAGCCTTGGTCGATTCGGGAGCAACAACCTGTTATATAGACGAAGAATTTGTCAAAAATAATCGTCTAATTACAAAGAAGCTCCCAATCGCCATCCCAGTCTACGATGTTGATGGAACCAAAAATGAACGAGGTGCCATCAAAGAAACAGTGGATCTTATAGTCAAAATACAAAATCACACAGAAAGAAACACATTCTGTGTCACGGGATTAGGAAAAGTCAACCTCATCCTTGGAGAAACATGGCTAAAGATACACAACCCCGAGATAGATTGGGAAATGGGCAGAGTAAAATTTACCAGATGTCCACGACGTTGTCACGTCAGAATAGTCACCGAACGAAGAGAACGCAAACACAAGAAGAAGGAAGTTCCTGAACTGAAGGAAGTTGATGATGAAGAAGAAGACACGATAGGAAAAGAAGACAAAGTACTATGTGTCATGATTGGAAATCCTGAATTGGAAGCATCCATATCAAATATATCTCAGGATTTAGCAATAGAAGCAGAAAAACGAAAGATTAAGAAATCTTTTGAAGATATAGTACCAAAGGCATACCACGGTTTTAAATCGGTTTTTGCAAAA
>QLPN01007066.1:0-14647 GCA_003314395.1 Albatrellus ellisii
TACTGGTGTTGCTACCTTGGATCTCTAGATGGACAGTGGCTACCAAGATACCACCCCCACCAACATCAGGAAAATGGTTGAAACCTCTGTAGGGCTACAGAGCCCTTAGAGGCATGGTAGGTATGTAGGTTAGTCCCAGATATGGAGGTACCAGTAGGTATGACATTAGGTACATAGGTCATGGTAGGTAGCCATAGGAAATTACTTTCATAGGTTCTTAGGACTCATAGGCAGCATAGGAAGTCAAAGCACATATATAAAATCTTGTAAAAAAAATGACATCAGGGATCTACTACTCATCAGCATCTGATAACACCAAATCCACCCACTCCCTCTTTGCAGCCTCCACATCAGCATCCTCTAACTCCATGACTGTCAAGAGGGGCTTAGCTGAAACTTTTGCATGCTTCCTGTGATACAAAACCCTTAGAGTAAAACAATCAGGACATTCAAGTTGAGGACACATGCCTCACATTACTCAGGAAATGTTCATGTAGATGGGCGATAATCTTTGCATCCTTGGTCTTTGCTTCAAAGTCCTTGAGTCTGTTGAGGTGTTACATGAACTTCAGCTGATATACTGTTGACATAAACTGGACATCTTGACATTCACCTGTTGCCCATTCATCAAGGCAGCATTCTACCTAACAGAACAATACAAGAATTAGTAGGTCATCAGAGGTGCAGGGATCAGGTGCATACCACAGTAAAAACAACAGCAATAGTTACCAAGGGAATTCCCCTGTCTGAGAATTCAGGGTACACTATGCCATCATCAGTTTTGTTCCAGAACCAAGTCTTGTTGATGACAGCTTGTACAATTGGATGACAATAGATCCCAGTGTAAACAATGGGATCCTCACATGATACATTAGCAAGCAGATAACAAAGGGCCAAGGCTAACCTTGTAAACAAAGCTGAAGCACTCCAGAACATCTTCAACCTTGTTCCTGTTTGTGTGCTTTCCTTTTTCAATGCTGAGCCCATACAGAGACTCAACAAGAGATTTTGCAACTGTTTTGATGTGGCCATGAGTTTGGGCAGTGTGGGATGTAATCTACAACAAGTCCATCAAACTGGTGATCATGAGGGTTAATGTGAAAATGAACCACTTTTAAATGATCTTCTTCAAAGTCCATGCTCACTTTCCCCTCTGAGCAAGCCCTAGTAAATTTACTGAAGGCTGAGTCATGATCTTCAAGTCGGCTATGGAATGGATTCAAGGTGTTCATGTCAACATGATACATGCCTATTGCATCCTTGAGAAGGTCTTTAGAGAGGTCATCAAAGTCAGCCACATGAACTCTGCCTCTAGACCCAGCTGTCCCAGTATGAGCACTCTTGGTAACTATCATGATATCAGCATCAGCCCTAGGAGGTGGGGACTTTTGAATGCCAAGGGAAGTGGGCTCTGAATCAGAGGGCTGGTGGTCATTGAATATGTGGCCAGGCAACAAATATTGTTCAAGATCTGGGTGTGCATCTGGATAGTAGTAACATGTTGGCTCTTTGTAACATGTCATGCCAAGCCATTGGCATGTTCCAAACTCATCATCACTGACTACTCATGATCAATGTTACCGGTTGTATAATGATATAAGTAGAAGCTGACATACACTCCACATCCTCATGATGTTTGTCATGAGAGTAGCAAGCCCCATCACTGCACCCATAGTAAGACTGAACTCAAGGTGTATAGGGACCAGATGCACAGAGCTCATTTGGAGCATATTGCTGAACTGGTGTGTGTTGCTGCACCATTGCATATTGTTGAGTGGGTGCATGTTGCTGGGTGGGTGCATGTTGAAGTTCCTTCACTTGGGTCTGTTGCAGTGACTGTTCATCAATGTCCTGAGACTGAGCAGCTGGTGGAGGCATATGTTCTTGCTCCATCATGACAGGCACAGGCCAGGGAGTCAGGCCAGGGACACATAAAATCAGAGCCCTTTGAGGTTGGCCACTAGACACAGGCTATATATAATATTATCATTAGCAGATAACTGGCAATAGCACTAAAAAATTCATACCACCAGTGTTCTGACAGCACTATCATTCTCTTTGTCAGTGAAATGATGAACCAAAGTGCATCAATTGTGGATGACTGTTCTGATAGGGGGTGGAAGAGTAACACTAGAGAACTAACAAATAAAATCAATCCAGCAAAAATGATTTAAAAAAATTAGTTGAAGCTTGGGTACTTACAAATGTACCTTTTTCTTTGTATTCATTGTCTCCATCATCTGAGGTGACACCAGTTATATTGTACTTGGCTGGAGAAAAGAAAATAACTCACATTTGCAGTGGGGGATGGGGTGTGGTGCAAAACCCATGTGCTCTTCTAATTCCTGCTCAGCTTGCAGCACAGCTACATACTTCTTTTTTTGTGCCACATCCACTTTGGCTACCTGTTGCATGACTGTGGAAAAAATCAACAATTCAGTCATTTTCTGCAGTTCAACAACATACTCAAGTACATACCATTTTCCATCTGCTTGCTGGAGTAAGTGCACTGATGGCCAGTTTTTGTTGCAGAGGGTACAGGTGCTAGTGTGGGAGGCACAGCAGGTGCTGGTGCTTTCCAAGACTTGTGAGTTTGGGCCATCATGAGGAGCTGAAAAAGTGGTGAGTGCTAGAGTGTTGAAGATGGGGGAGCAAGTTATATAGTTCAACCAAGTGGCAGTGCTGAATTAAATCCCATCAACAAGGTCACCATTCAACAATGACACAGCAGTAACATGACATGCATCACCCACCATAAGATGGTGTGCCAAAAAAATTAAGTGTGCCAAACATCTAAGTGCATGGTGATGTTCTTGTCCATGTCTCAGCAATGTGGCTTCTGTGGCAAAGGCCCCTTTCCAACAGTACCAGGCTTGCACAAGCATATTGGTCAATCTGTCAAATGTCAAGAGGCTTCTAAGAAGGAGTTCAGCAAGTATGTTGATGAGCATCTCCCATCCACTGCTGATGCCACAAGCTTTGTCAGCAAGCAGATGGGTGTCAGTAATCTCATAGAGCTGTCAAGCACCCTCAACACCAATATCAACCAGGCTGAGGTGGATTTCACTGCCAATGAAAATTCAATCCCATCACCCCCCTTTGGTCCTGTTGAGCAATGGTTGAGGTCCCCAATGAAGAGGCTCCCCTCCCTCCATCAACTAAACCCACCAGCAAAGAAGCAGTCTTTGTTGAGTCTTTCCCAGAGGAGGCAAGGCAGGGGCTGCATGGCACACAGGTATTTCACACTTCACATCAATTCATTGTACCCAAGAAGCAGCTGGAGGTGGAAAGTGGGGGCCTTTTGAGGATGAGGATGAGTGACAGTTGGCTGAATGGCTTATCAAGAATGTCAGTCAAAAACACACTGACACTTACCTCAAGCTTCCAATTGTGAGTCAAACAGTAACACTGCTCCCTAAGCATTAATCTTATTTTCTCTGAAGACTCAGCAGTGCACAAAGACATCTTACAAAAGCAACCACACCTTCCTTGATAAGATTGATAGTCTTCCAACTAAGGCTCTGGGGTGGACCTGTGACATTGTGGATTCACCTGAAGATCGGCTCACAGATGACAGGGAATGGATGGCCCCTGAGAAACTTGAGCTCTGGTGACAGGACCCGGTAGAGTGTGTGAAAGACTTGATGGGGAATCCTGCATTTGCAGATATAATGCACTTCATGCCTGAAAAAATATACACCAATCCTGAGAGAGAGGATCACCAGTATGATGAGATATGGACCAGTGATTGGTGGTGGAACACACAAGTTCATTGTATCTACAATGTTTATGTGACTGCAGGTAACAGGAAATGACAGGAAATTTTTCCTGTTGGCTCTATGATTGCACCACTTATCATTTCACTGGACAAGATGTAATTGTCCCAGTTCTTGGGTGATAAAAGTGCCTGGCCAGTCTACATGACTATTGGAAACATAAAAAAAGGTATTAGATGAAAGCTGACTGTGCATGCTACAGTCTTGATCAGATACCTATGAGACCAGAGTCTGCATATATCCCTAAAGGCAGGAGACTGGGTGCACTCAACTAATGATCACTCAAAAGAAGAGGAAATCCAGCCATAACTAGCTGGAGTATATTCAATTATACTACAGCTATCTATATACTCTAAAAGAAGGCACATGGACCAGCGCCACTACTCTAGGGCAGATGCTACAGTACAACTTCGCAGTAAGCTATGGTACCATGCAGCTACATCATGGTATGACCTCATAGTCTAGAACATAGTGACAGTAAGTGAGATATGATAAGATCTGATGAGATAACAGAAAGATAAGATCATATCTAATCATATCATCAAGAGAAACATGAAAGAAATGAAAATGAAATAAAGAGATAAATGCGCCAATAAATCAATGCCTGACAATACCTACCTGTCACTAAACTTGATAACTATACTGATGATACATGCTCAGTTCAGGGATACTATCCATTCCATTACTGTATGTGGCAGCTCCTTCATCCCATCATCAAAGCAGGGAAAGATGGTGAGGACATTACCTGTGGGGATGGCTTCATCTGCCAAGTCTTTCCCATTCTTGCAGCCTACATAGCTGACTTCCCAGAGCAATGCCTCATTGCCTGTTGCAAGGACAGCCATTGTCCCAAGTGCTGTGTTCACCCTGAAAAATGTGGGATGCAGCTAGATTCATTACTCCATGACCAGGACCATACAAAGATTATCCTGGAACAAAAAGGATCTGGGTGTAATGTCAGTGCATTCAAAGAACAAGGTCTTCAAGAAGTGTACCAGCCTTTCTGGGCTGATCATCCTCATACTGATATCTTCTCTTGCTTCACTCCCAATATCCTGCATCAACTTCACAAGGGTGTCTTCAAAGATCATCTTGTCAATTGGTGTATCTCAGTGGCTGGTTCAGAAGAGATCAATGTGCACTTTCATAGTATGACTGGCTACCCTGGACTTCACCACTTCAAGAATGGTATCTTACATATTTTGCAGTGGACAGGGTGGGAACATAAAGAAATGCAACATGTTTTTGTTGGACTTTTGGCTGGAGCTGTTCAACCAGCAGTTCTATGAACAGCTGTTGCAGTTGTTGATTTCATCTATTACACACAGTTTCAAGCACATACCTCAAAAACCTTAGTGGTGATGGAAGAGGCATTGAACATTTTTCACAAGAACAAAGATATCTTCATAAGGATGGAGATTCATTGACACTTCAACATTCCCAGGCTCCATCAACTGTTACACTACATTCAAAGTGATCAAATCCCATGGTTCCATAGATGGTTACAACACAGAATCACCTGAATGCCTGCATATTGACCATGTGAAGGAGGCATACAGGGCCAGCAACAAGCAGGAATATATTCCCATCTGGTTGGGTTGCCAGGAGGCAGTTGCACAATTTGCTGCTTATCTCAATTGGATTCTCAATTGTTCCCTTGATGCAGATGATCCTCCAGATGGCAGTGGTGATGTGGAAGACAATGATGATGACATTGAAGAGAACAATGCCCTTACCACAAGCTCTGACCCTGCAGCCTCCCATGTCATTGCAAAGAAGCCAGATTTCCTGCACTATGACCTTGCTACCATCACAACTGACTTCCATGCTGTTGACTTTCTTCCTCTGCTCACAACTTTCATCCACCAAGCATATCCTCCAAAAACCCCAGTTCTCCCCAACAACATTGACCGCTTTGATCTCTACAAAATTCTCTCTATCTGACTTCCTAATTTGGCTGCAGTCAACCATGTTGGACATCTGGATCATATTCATGCTACTCCCCTTGTCAAAGGCCATGCTAGGAGACAAGACACAAATGCACATTTTGACACTATCCTGGTTTGCACAGGGGATTCACGGGGAACAGATAATGAGGCAATTCATGGCACTTTTCTCCAAGGTACATCAATGCACTTGCACATGCTTTTCACCATCTCATTCATTTGATACAGGACTTTGGGTTGCTCAAGTCTGAGCTTTCTTCACCTTCCCACTTCATCTTCAGGCACCATTACTTCCCACACAGCTTGCTTACATTAAATGGTTCACCCCATTCCACAACCCAGATCCTGACTCAAAACTTTACTCTATCTCCCACTCCACATGAAACCAGTGTCCTGTTGCAGGTATCATTTCTGTCCAGGATATTGTCTGTAGCTGTCATCTCACTCCCAAGTATGGCACACACTATCCTCCTGGTACATGGACCTCGGGTTCTGTTCTTGAGGAGTGCAAAACTTTAACTCTTCGTAAATACATTCATTTATGGACTTTTCATCATTACAATGCACATCTATTTAAGTAAAGATACATTTAATTCCTTCCATGACCTTGAATAGCACATTACAAGTCAGATGTGATGACACAATGTTGAACAAGTTACATCCTGCACCTCAGAAGTTTGTCACAGCACCACTACTTAGATAGGTATAGTATAGTGACTTCATATAGGCTCCAACATCATACCAAAGCCTACAAAGCCACCTATTTGCCTACCTAGACCTACAGAGCCTATTGGACCTATGTAAATATGGATAAACTATGGCCCAAAACCATTTTCCTGATGAATCCCACCCACATTGCCACTGCCCTCTCTGCTCTCCCCATTGTACCAACAGTGACCACCTCCACTCTCTGTGGAGATGCCATGGCTGCACCCACATGTGCAGCACAGGTAGCTGGGCAGCCCCAGCACACTAAGAAGACAAAATCCAAGGCCAACAAGCAGGTTGGACAGGCCATCAAGCTTGAAAGGTCAGTGGAAAGTGTTCTGCACTTAGCTGATGGGGCTGACCCAACTGCAAACCACAGTGATGGTGGTGCATGACAGAGACTGGGCAAGGGAGGAATCCCATGCCTCCATCAGGGGTGCAAGGCAGAATTTTCATGGAAGGCAGAAAGGGTCCATCATATGAAGATGGTGCACAAGGATGCTCAATCCTGTCCAGTCCCTGAATATGACTGCATGCCATGTGAGTATAGCACAATGAGGAAAAACAACATGGTCTGGCACCTGAAAAACTCAAAGCATCTGGCTATCATGACTAGAGTGCCACAGAAGACAAAGAGCAGTCATCTGCCAAAGAACAAGCCATGAGTTCTTGGTGAAGAGCAGGTGGGTTCAATCTGAACCTCACTGAGGGCCAAAGAGTGACATGCTGACCAAGTTCCTTCCTATTTATCTCCCCACTCCCATCCAATGGTATTGATATCAGCCATCAATCTGTTGCTGAACACCATCATGTCCAGTCATATGGCACTTGTGTGTTGCTGAATGGACCCCAGATGTAGAAACTAGTTGGCAGATGTCCCATCTTGTATAAATTTATCCTTTATCTGTGTGTGATTGATGAGCCAGCAATGCTGTTGGAAGGTGGCTAGCAGACATCAATTTGAGGCTGATACCTAGTACTACAGACATACTATAAGGACATAACTACTATAGTAGTAGTGCACATGCCTACAGTCCATGTTTGTGCTTCCAACAAACATCTGCGGGCATGACCAAACAACCTCCAATGATGGATTGGCTTGATGCACTATGGTGCAACCTCCCAGAAGCCCTCACAGCCCAAATGCACTTTTGCAGAGGCACCACCATTTTTTCTCTTAACTCTTGGTTGGGCTGCAGCTAGATGCCACTAACTTGGTCAACCACCACTTTGCCTGGTAAGTGGAGCCCAATCCACCTATCTCTCTTCTACAAATGAATTCTCTGCTGGTACCAGCTGGCACAGGAATGTCTGCATCTATCCAACTGATCAAGATGTTTGTCCAGGCCTGAACAGGCTTCATGCCATCCATCTGCTCCAGTGCATGCTAGACACTCATCTTATCCCAAACTGCAAGCCCTGAACCTTGTATCACACTTATGATGAGATAGAGTCCCTTGAACATATCCTTACAAGCTGTGACTCACCTGGACAGTAGGTTGTCTGGGATCTCACCAAAAGACTCTGGGCCCACAAGCTGGCCCTGGCTGTGACATTACTAACTACCTTACCCCTGAAAGCAGGCACCTCCACTACCTGTACACTATCCTCCTTTCCGAAATCTTCCATATACAGAAACTGCAGATAACCAATGGACAGGCACTCTATACTAGACAAAGACAATGGCAAAACATTGGCCAAGCTCTTATTTGGAGGACCATATCCAGCTCTCGATATTTAGAGCTAAGCAGGGGGTACATAGTCATCATCTGTGAAGGAGACTATGCTCTCTAAATTAGAGCCACAGTTACAAAGTAGGTAATATTGTATGTCTGAGCTCGTAAGTTGCCTCTTAATTGATCAACTTGTTCACATTGCTTCTTTGACAGCTTTCGATATTCTGCATTCTGTGCTGTCACAAAGAGAGATAAGAATGATAATATGTATGTACATGTTTGTATGTGGTGTGACATATGGCATCCACAGCAATGGCATCTTTGTCCACTTGCTGCCATCTCACCTTGAAGTCTGTCATGAACTGGAAAATGAAAAAGCCTTGATGCTGCTGGTCACAGGCCCTGACAGTACTACTGTAGGGAGAGGTGCCTTGGTGGTGACCTTGACCAGTAACTCCTTGATGAAATGTTTACAGAAAGACAATTGTCTCGTTAATAGGACCCTTCATCCTGCTGATGATTGATGTACCATGTATCAACCATTTCTTAACCATAGCTATGTCCTCATACCATAATAGCTACAATCTGGTCTGGCACTGTCTGGGCATCTAGCTGACTTGTTCTAACTGCTCTCCATCACCATGGCAAGTATGTCAACTTTACTCCATGGCCTGCTCACACCTTGAATCCCTCATATCGTAGATGATTTCTTGCCACACATAATAAGAGCCAATGCATCCCAGGCCAGCTTCAGCTCTTCCCAGACCCTGCATTTGACCCCAAGCCTCAACCATGCAGGAACAACTTTAGATTCACAAACCCCTGATCTTCTCATGCAGTTTTATCAAAGCCAGGAGATGACAGTCAGGTTAGTCATGCAGATGAACAAGAAGAAAAATGGGCTGCAGCACAGACTCAAGTTGTATGTGACACAGCAGAAGAGGGCCACATCACACACCCAGGTGCTCCTCAATGTTGTCACAACATTTACAGAGCATGACATGGTGCTGCAGTCCCAGATGAAGGTGTTGATGAGCACAGGTCATGCACAAGATGGAACTGAGATAGTTCTTATCTATTCAGTGTGTCTATCCTAGATATATATAGTAAAATGTATGGAGCATGGACCATCAAAGTATGTACCATTGAACTGTTTATCTATGCTTGTATGTGTATGTGTATGTGTGTGTGTGCAGTAATAAGTGAAAAAGGAATGAGATGTTACTTAAGCATGAGATTGTCAACAGGTGTTGCTATCACAACAGGATGAGAGCAATGCAGCCCTGAAAGGTGCAATTGACCAGCTCTTCCAAGTTAAAGCAGAGGAAGACTGGAGAATATTGACACAGATGGATGATCTGTTCAAGGAGAGCACAAAGAGCATCACAGAGATGCAGTGGCTTGTGTACAGTCTCAATGCCAACTCAGACATTGACATGGTTCGTTTGATATACTACATTGCATCCTGCATAGCTGCTCATGCCTTTTTTATTTTATTTTAATTTTTGCAGACCAAAGCTGCATTATATGGTGTGGGGAGTCTTGAGTCATTTGGTCAGATTCCAGATGTGCATGCCTGTGTTCAGGGTAAGTGAGACACCAACAGCCTGGATGAAGTTGGGTGTGATGAATGAAGGCTGATGTCATCAGATCTTCATCCTTAAATGCTGCATCAGCACCCCCAACAAACTCCAGTGTGGCAGATGTATTCAAGCTCAACAATAACAACTGTGCCAGAGCTGTGCACATTGCTAGTGATCTGTTGGATCCCCTTTACCCTCTTGTCTCTGAGAACTCAGTGTTGGTGCCTGCTTCCCATGACCAACCTGTCGACAAGATCAAGGCCAACTTACCAAACACACTATCCAAAAGAGTGTGTGTTGTTGGATCCATTCTAACTGCGAGGGCTAAAGATGAATTCAAGCCAGGAGAGAACTATGTGGTTACCCTACAGGTTGACCCAGCCTTGGCTTATCACCCCATGGTCACTCTGGGTCTCAATATGTTGCATTTTAGGACAGTGTCAGGAAGCAATGGTCTCTGTGCACACAACCCCATGTAAGTGACATAGCTGCACAACCTGTCACTGTGAACCTCAGACCATGTTTGGACTTATCCACCATATGCAACATCAGGTTCTCTTGGCTACAATTCAACCCTGAGACTTCATTTTTCCAGGCAGGCACTTTCAGCACTATGTTGGTGCAATCTTCAACAGATTGTGGAAACATGAGTGTCCATCTGCAGATTGTATTCTATCATGCATATGATGCACCCCCAAGGGTTCTAGCTGGGCTCACTGGTTTTGATGTGCAAGATGAACATTCCCTGAGGCTTCAGGTCTATACATCCAATATTGACAAGACAGGATTCACAATCAATGTAGAATCCTGAAATCCTACAAATGACTATACCTTCATCTCAGTGTGCAGGCACAATGGATTTCATTTCCATCTAAACAGCCTGGCATGTCACAGGGCCAATTCCAGAGTTATGGGGTGAGGGGCTTTAAAGGCATGGCCAGATTCAATCAACAATTCTGCAACCAACCAAAGATCTTCACTGCTTTGATGAGAATTGATGCAGTGCCCTACTTATACACATCCTCTTACAAGCAACTAGATTTACAAGTGGTGACAGATAACATCCAAACTCAGCAAATGGACTGGAGGATTGATGGCTTGAATCAGATGACTTTGAAAGACATAGCCATGTCATACCTTGCACTTGACTTTGGAGAGGACCCTGAATGAGCAATGCCAAGGTGAGTCACCTTCATTCTGCACCCAAATCTGCTATAGTAGTTCATGTACTCTCAACACTTGTCATGGTATAGCATTGGCCCTGTGACTGATATGTATTCCACCTGTGATTTCTGTCTCATGATGGGATTCTGTTTTGACCTGTCTAAAGCATGCTTTGTCCTATGCTCATCTTGCACTAGTTTGCTACCTCTTGCACTTGTCCTCATATTATTGACCATGCTGATGAGTGCCACCAAAGTGAAAGCATGTTTATAGTGTTACAAGGCACTTGCTTTGGCACCTTGTAACACGTTTTAGTTTTTCTTTTCTTTTTTTTCTTTTATCTTACTTACTAGTAAAGTGTAGTATTATTACTACAAGTGTGAGCTTAGCTCCACTTTACCTAGTAAGGACTTATCTTTTTCTCTTTTATAGTACTTAAGTATTTACATACTTAAGTGTGAGCTTAGCTCCAAGTACTATACTAGACTTATCTTTTTTCTCTTTATCTTTCTTTATTTATTATAACATTTACTTGCTAAGGACTATTACTATACAATTAGCAAGGACTCTCTTTTCTCATCTTTATTTACTTCTGTTTACCTCTTGTTCATTTCGCACTTGTGGCTGAGCCACTTATATCACATGGACATGTACTTACTGCACATTACTGTGTAACTTTACTATAGTTAGATCACTAGTCTTGTATAAATAGTTGACCGACTGGCAGTCTTAAACCCCAGTCTTGTCAACTTCGCAATCTAGGGATTCTCCTATACTGTGCTTGATCTATGCTCACTATAAACTCGCTCTCTAAAGAACTAAATCTAAGATCTCTAAGTCACACTACAAAAGGCATCACTAAGATATCCTACATCTCATTACTCTGGATCCTCGAATCATCATTGGTGGAATTATCCTCATTTCAATATCGTTGATCCCAATCTTCATCATCATCAGGAACTTCTATTATGTGTATCAAACACGAATTCAACCTCCAGTTACCAGGAGTATCAATATAGACCTTCCCTAAGACCATCCAATAGGCTGCTCTTAGCATATAGGCTACTTGTAGTGATAGTCATGCTTCTGCTTTGGCATTCTGAAAGTTGCCTCACCAGGTCATTTGAACTCTTCATGTCGTTATTCCTCATAGCACATTGCAGAGCTAATGCACTTACATCACTCAGCTGTTGGTGCATTGTATCAAATTCAGCACTGTCCAGCACAATGAAACAACAGTAAAATATGATGCAAGTGATTGGTGGACAAGTGGGAACCATCTATACACAAGTGAAGATGCACACTACAACGCATGCTTACAGGATTATACCGATGAGCAACACATTTTACTATGCCAATTTTAGAACACAAACCAGCCTGATACCAGTACCAATTTACAACAACACAATCAGAGATCAAGACACATAACAAAGAAAGCAACCAACATTGATGAACCCCAACATTGGGATACAGGGTAAATGGTATGCCACCAAGGGTGGCATGCCATGTGAGAGGAGGGCAGGGGGAAGGGGATGTCAGGTACATTGACAAGACAAAGACAGGAGCATGTACCAAATGCAGCTCAACAAATCTGGCATTGTTGTCAGCTATGTCATGACAGGTGTCTAGGGCCTCCTTGTTGATGACTGATACTGATGATAGAAAGGCATTGTTCATCTCAAGTTGCTGGTGCCAGAGGTGGCAGACACACACTTGGTATGTGTGGAGGGTAGCTTTGCCATTGAGGTGTGCCCACACCTCATGAGCATCCAGTTGGTCTAGGGCCAGCCTACATAATAAAAACCTGTGCTGTGATACATCTTTGAACTTGTCTCCTATCAGCACATAGCATTAGTTCAATGAATGCTTATAGTACATGCAGCAATAGTGTGAGGAGGGAGGTGGTATGAAGGTGCATGTGCAGGCAAAAGCACATCAGCACTCTCCAGCCCCAGGTGTGGGTCCAAGCCCAGGGGAAATGAAGTGAGCTGCAATGGGTGGGTGGGTTCCCATGCAAGTGTTCCAGGTCACAGATGGTCACACAGAGGGACTGTTATGGACTAGTGTGGCAGGATGGCCAGCTATGAGTGTACTGGATCAGATAAGAGACTCAGGGCATAGCACACATACTGAGAACACAACAGAGAGATCAAATAAGCAGGGATTGTACACCAGAGAGTACAAGAGACTAAGCTAGAGATTTGTAAGTACAATGAGTCCCTTTATATAGTATACAACCATGGGTGTTAGAAGATTCTACCAAGGTAAATATAGTACAAGACTGCAGAAAGGAATGTTCCAGTAATGCTGCACATTGGTTTGTAAGTAAAGAAGCTGCTGTGGCACAGTAAACTGGTGGATGTTGGTAAAAGTAAAGAAAAATTGTAACATGACCCCCCATCTACTGTGTAGCATCCATGATACACCTAGTCACATGTGTGTCCTTCATTAACTTTGTAGTCATAATACTCTGGTGAGGAGTCACATCTATTGATATATTCCACTGGACAAGATGATGTGGATGTGAGAGGATAGGGAGTGGGATGTCATTGAGGTTGAGGAGTGGGACATCATTGGGGACAGTCAACCTTCTTATGACCTGTACACTTGCAGATTCAGCATTGACGATAGGAGGGATGGGATTGATGAGTGGATGGAGGATGCTGTGTGTAGCTGGTGTTGGTATGTGAGGCCATGAAAGGGAGTGTTCAACAATAGGCATTGGTGTTGACTAGGCAGTTGGCGATCTGGTGTAGCTTGTGACATCTCTGAGTGCAGATTTGTTGTAGATGATAATTGAGAGAGTTGAGTTGCATGACACAGTGATACCAATCCATGTACCACTTGATGTCATTCCAAACTCCTCTATCTCCAATGAATATGGCTGCAGTCTCAGCATCAAGTTGGGAATGGGGATTGTTGATGACACGACTAAATTCAAGAGAAATCTCATAGTCAGTGCAGAGATAACAACCTAAAACTGGTTGAGCATGGGGGAGAGTGTCAGGGTAGTGGAGAGACAAGGGGGTGCAGCAAAGACAGCCAAGTGTGTCTGATATATAAGTAGCAGGGAGGTCTGAGAAAAATTGGATCCCAAAAATAATAGGAGGGATAAGTCCAAATGGATGGGGATCAAATTCATATTCTGATTGTAATGCAGGAATAGAAGGATGAGGAGACAATGCAGTGGAATCATCAGATGTGGGAAAAGGGGAAGGAGATTGTGTGTGGTATTCCAGTGAGACAGTGCAATAAGAAAGGGGGGGAGACATAATGTAAGTGCCAAGATCAATATCTGTATCTTCTTCCTTTACAGATAGAGGAAGTTGGACAGAGGGACCCCTTTTGCTGTGAAGTGGGGGTGTTTGTGGTTCTGCTGCTAATGCATTGAGGATAGCTTGGTATCTCTTCTTTCAAATAACTTCCTTTTCCACTTCTAGTTGGGTTGATGCTTGTGTGGGCTGACAATCTGGTGAAGGTGGTAAAGGGATGTGTGCAGGATTGGTGGAACTGTAGAGATATCATTGAGTGTGTACTCATTCTAGCCATTCCAGGGCATGGAGAACTATAGCATGTTGGTCTATCAATGATAAACTTCAAAAGTGGTTGACAGTTCCTTGGTAGTTGAGGAGTATTCCTCTTTCAAGGGCAGTGAAAGTGGCAAGGGGTTGGGTATTGGGGAGTTCTAAGAACATGAGGCAACAGGTGTCAACACATTCTGCAGACAAGGGATTTTGGAAAAGGGATTGCAATATGATGAAGATGATGAGATGGGTAA
Source organism: Albatrellus ellisii (assembly GCA_003314395.1). Classification (NCBI taxonomy): domain Eukaryota; kingdom Fungi; phylum Basidiomycota; class Agaricomycetes; order Russulales; family Albatrellaceae; genus Albatrellus; species Albatrellus ellisii. Next base: position 14,632 of record QLPN01007066.1, read on the forward strand.
CAAGATGAAATCACCC
>QLPN01007066.1:14658-43609 GCA_003314395.1 Albatrellus ellisii
CCCCCCCCCCCCTTTTAAGAGGGAACATGACCCATGGGATGAGGAGGAAGATGGATGGTAAGGGGTCAAGGTGTGGAGGGAAAGTGGCAATGGAATGCAGAGATGAGAAGTGGGGCATGTGTCAGATGGGCAGCAGGAAGCCATTCATTATCAGAGGACAGTAAATGCATCCAATGCATGAGGTATTGAAGACAATTATGATGGAAACAAGAGTCAAGAATAGACTCAACCTCATGTTGGAGTTCACCATTAACAAGGTCAGGGGGTGGTGGAGAAGGTTGAAAACTGTAAGAAGTAGTGGAGCGATAGGGAGAGAGAAGAGAACCATGAAAAACAGGGTGGATACATTTCCAGGAAGGGGAAAAGGGTAAACAGAGGCAATAAGAAGAGTTGTTAATAACCAAGATGACAGAGAAGGGGCCATAACAGCAAGGGGCAAGTTTGTGAGATGGATGAGAAGTGGAAAGGTTAGTGGTGTCTAATAAAACTTTATCACCAGGTTGATAGGGAGAAACAGGAGAAATAAGTGGAGTACATGTGAGTGTGGTATTGATGTTGCAGTGTAGTGTGAGTAAGGCAGTAAGGTGATTGGAGACAGAGGGGATAGAAACAGGGGAAGGAATGGGAGGACCCACAGAAGGGTGATATCCCATGAGGGTGAAGAACAGGGTCTGTAATGTACATGAATGACAATGGGAATTATGAGCAAAATTGGCAATTGGAAGATAAGATGACCAGTCATCTTGTTGTGTGTTACAGAAGGCACAGAGATATTGTTCTAATTCTTGATTGTAGCATTCCATCTGTCCATCAGTTTGGGGATGGTAGGCCATAGATAAGCTCTGGGAGATGTGAAGGGCATGAGTGAGGGCACAAGTAAATTTGGAGCAAACTGTGGTCCATGATCAGAAATGATCTTTTTGGGCAGACCAAATCATTTCCACACATGTTCCACATATAGAATGGCAATTTGTTCTGCAGTAATAGAACTGGAACAGGGCACTAGAACTACAGCTTTAGTAACATCATGATCAACAAATGCAGCGATAGCATTGTATCCATTCAAAACAGGTAATGCAACAATGAAATCCATGGTAACTGTGGAAAAGGGATGAGCATTAGGAATTGGGTTGATTGCTTGTGGTGGGATGTGAGGCCTGTGGGTTAGGTTCTTTGTTGATTGACAGGTAAGACACCCTGAAACATAATCAAAAACAAATTTATGCATCCCAGGCCACCAAAATGACTGTTGGACCAGGTGGTAAGTTTGGAAACACCCAGGGTGACCTGTGGATGGAAGATCATGGAGACATCTCAGAAGGGATTGTTTGAGGGATAGGTCAGGGGGAATGTAGAGGCAGGAAGAATAAAAGACTAGCCCATCAGAAATTTCCCAATGTTGTTGAAGATTTTTCTGGAGAAGACTAGATTTTGGCACTTGAAGGCTTTGAACAATAAGGGATACTTCATTATCTATTTTTTGTGCTTGACAAATCTGTGATATCAATGTTTTGTCATTGAACAAGAAAGTTTATGGGCATCCTTGAAGATTTCTAGATTTTTGTGATTGGAAAGAATTTCAATCACATGGGGTGACCCTTCCAAGAAGTGGTGCCATTCTTCTAATGCCCAGATAATCAAGAGTAACTCTCAGTCATAGATATCATAATTTTGTTGTGCTTTGTTGAATGATTTTGAAAGAAACGCAATTGGATGCCATTGTTGATCGTCACCTATTTGAGATAATACAGCTCCATGGGCAAACTATGACACATCACATTCTAATCTGAAAGGTGTGAGCGCAGGTATGGGCAAGCAACGATGAGAAAGAGAAGCAGGCTGTTTGATTGCAGCATAGTGAGGAGGATGTGGACAAATGTGGTGGAGATAGAACTCCAGAGTGGGGTAACATGTGCAGACATTCTGATAAGATGTCCTTATTTTTCTGTAGTAAGTGGGGGCTTCACCTTATGTAGTGTAAGTGAGTTAAGGTTAAAGCAGAGTATAAACATGGGGTGTTAATTGTGGTGTAAGAACATGGTGGTGGATTAAGTAAGTAGTTAGAACATGCATCAATGGAGAAATAAAGAGGACATATAGTGGTGTAAGTAGAGTGCAGCTGAACAATTACCATAGGTATTTCCAACAAAAGGCTGGGTAATATCAGGTTGAGTCAAAACTGGCACTGAAGTAAAACATTGTTTAAGTTTGTCAAATGCATCTTGTTCTAGTGTGTCCCAATGCCAGGGGATGTCCTTTTGGTTAGGTCATTTAGTGGTCAGGCTAGGTGAGAGAAGTGACAAATAAAATGGTGATAGAAACTTCCAAATCCTAGGAATCCTCAGACTTCTTTGAGATTGCATGGGATCAGCCATTCTGCAATCCCTTGTAACTTGATTGGGTCCATCATAACCATATTGGCCTTGATACATATGCCCAAATATTCCACTTCTTCTTTGTGAAATTCACATTTGGAAGGTTTCAGGAATAAGTGGTGTTTTCATAATCTCATCAGGACCTCTGTTCCTAGTCGGCAATGTTCTTCTAGATTTAAAGTTGCAATTAAGATATTATCCATATAAATGAATACTTGACCCATTTCGATAAGATATCATTCATCATGTTCTGGAATGTAGCTGGTGAGTTTGTAAGCCCAAAAAACATTACCAAGGGTTCAAATAACCCTCGATTAGTTTTAAAGGCAGCCTTCCATTCATTGCCCTCCTTGATTCTTATGTTATTATAACCCCAACAGTATTTGGCGTGACATAGCTTATCTATAATGTCAGAGATCAGCGGTAAGGGATATTGGTTATGAGTTGTGATTGCATTGAGATGACAGTAATCTTGTACTGGTCATGGTTTTCCATCTTTCTTTTTGATGAAGAAGAAGTGGGATGCAAATGGTGATTGAGAAGGACAGATATATCCTCATTGCATCATGTCATCCAGAAATTTATCTAGATGTCTTTGTTCAGCAGGATTGAGAGGATAAACTTTACAATTTTGTTCAGTAGGGGCATTTGGAAGAAGATCAATTGCGTGATTCCATTTGCTTCTTGTTGGAAGGGATTTGGATGCATCTTCTTCAAAGACATCCTGAAATTGAGTGTACTCAGGTGGTAATTGACTATCAAGGTCTTGTTGACATGTTTGATTGGCTGTGGCTAGATCAGTAGATTGAGAGGTGCACTTTAGATATTCCTGAGGAAAGGAAATCATATTTCTTTTCCAATTGATGGTAGGGTTATTTTGTTTTAACCATGAATGTCCTAGAAGTATTTGATCTGTACCAATGTCAGCAATAAATGCTTTTAACAATTCAGTATGTTTGCCAATTTTGAGGATACATTTAACATATTGATGAATCATACCAAATTTGTTAGTTGAATTATCAGCATTTCACATAATAATTGGTTTGGAAAGTGTATAAATTGGTAGTCAAGCATGTTTGACTGTCTTCTAACTAATGATATTGGAAGTTGCTCCACTGTCAATTAGTGCTGGTATTTGTTTTCTGTGATTTCCTGTCTGTAGTGTTACTGGTAAATAAAAGCTATTTTCAGCATCTTTAACAGTTTCACTAGTACTACAGAATTTTCAAGATGAAGGTCTGATACCACACAGTAGATATAGACCACTTCAAAAATCCTCTCTTAAGGACTCCATGCAAATGGATCACTCATCGATGGGCAATTGTGCTAATAATCATTGAATGTGCATGTGAACAGATGTGGTGTCCATGATTGGTTCATTGGTATCTGATGGGACTTCTTCAATTTATACTGAAGGCATGCACATGGTCTTGCAGATGTAAGCAGGAAGTTCCAAGACACTAGGCATCATTTCTTTGTCAATGCACCAGGTGCACGATTTTTTCCAAGTGGGGCATGATGGCACAGGTGACATGGTTTGCATTGCCTTGTTAGGGCAGTCATGCACCATGTGACCAGGTTTTTGGCAAGCAAAGCAGCCACTGGAGTCAAAAAGATATTTCCATTCATCAGTTGTGAGTTCCACAATACACAGCATGGTTATGCAATTGATGTCCATCACATCAGGGTCTCAGGTAGTGTGGGGTCCAGTGAAGGTGGCAACTGAAGTAGTGGTGTATGTACACTGCATGCAGATTTGTGAATCAAATTGGGATGCCATTTTGACCCATTTGTCAAAGGTAGTCAGCATGTTGGTGTCAGAACATACTTATTTTTCTCTTCATTTTACAATTTCTTTTATCCTTATCACTCAAGATCTACATGAGACATCTTGTCTCATCTTATCAGATCATCAGTAGATCTTATCGTGATTATCTATGACACATGTTCATTGGTCATTGGGCCACTTACTATACAGCTATGACTACATTTCCCACAGACACTTACTGATGCAGTGCAATGCTGCACATTGCTTACTGATACTTCTCACAGATGCTGCACATCTTATTTACATACACCTGCCCTATAGTGACAGCACATGGTCTGTGCACCAATCCCTAAAGTATATAAGGAATCTCTTGTAGTAGATAGCTCTTCAGCTTTATACATCTGAGATATCCACTATACAGTGTGACTATTCTAAGGTGTATTGTCTCAGTCCTTTGCCAATCCCCCTCCCCTTCAGTTGTGACCTTGCTGTCTAGTGTGTGCCTCACAGTCAGCCATCATGTAGATACAATCTGAAATGTTTTTATTGAGGCCTAGCTGATAAAATGCACACAATGCAGTATCATCTTTGATTTCAGCATCAGCCACTAGAATTCAGAATTGCATGGTGTAGGCATCAGCTGAAAACATTTTCTGCCAGAATTGTTGTAATTCTGCTGTAGCATGTACCTTACACTGTGCATCTTTGAATGCTAGATCAAGATCTCAGGTGAAGTCGGCAAAGGTTGGTCATCCAGAACAGTAGGTATCTTCAATATAGTGATCACACCAAGTGAGCATGGTCCCCTTCTGCATGAAAGACAGAATACACATGATTTGCTTTCATTCATCTGTGAGGTCAATTCATTCAATATAGAGAGTGCATGAATTGATGAAGGCACAATATTTGGTTTTATTGCCATCATAGACTTCCAGCTTAGCAGGTTTGAAAGAGGACTTGGTTGTGGACATTATCAGTGGGGTGATCAGAGGTATGATGGGAATATGTGGGGTAAATGGAGCAACTGGGGGAATGAGTGAGATCAGGGTGACTGGGGGTCCAGCAAGATGAGTCAGCAACTCGGCTTTGTGGACATCAGCACCTGGGAAGTCCTGGGTGTAGATGTATAGTTCATTAGAGGGTGGTGTCTCATCAAGACTGCTAGTGTCAATATAGTAATTGGGGTTTGTAACTCTCCACTTCTGTCATCCCTGATATTCAAGAGTATGTCCTCAGAAGACAACAGCATTTTGTTGGCTTGAGAATTGAAACTCCAGGTGAAGGGTGGTGGGGATGGGAGGAGCCACAGTGTTGGCTACATGGTGAGGAAAGGTAGCTTAGTCTAGTGTTACAGACTAGTGTGGCAGGATGGCCAGCTATGAGTGTACTGGATCAGATTAGAGACTCAGGGCATAGCACACATACTGAGAACACAACAGAGAGATCAAATAAGCAGGGATTGTACACCAGAAAGTACAAGAGACTAAGCTAGAGATTTGTAAGTACAATGAGTCCCTTTATATAGTATACAACCATGGGTGTTAGAAGATTCTACCAAGGTAAATATAGTACAAGGCTGTGGAAAGGAATGTTCCAGTAATGCTGCACATTGGTTTGTAAGTAAAGAAGCTGCTGCAGCACAGTAAACTGGTGGATGTTGATAAAAGTAAAGAAAAATCATAACAGGGACATGCTGTGTGGGGGTGGGTGCAGCATCAGTGTGGTGCCAGTGCACCCATCCCAGGTGTGGTGGGTGGAAGCAAAAATGGGCAGGAGTGAGGGCATATGCATTGTGTGTGTGCATTGCAGACAGGTGGAGGTTCAAAGAGGCAGCATGCCTCATGGCACAAGCTCAAAGACTTAGCTCTGTGATTGATGATATCATGCCAGTGCCTTTGTCCTCCCCTGCAATGATGCAGTCTCTCATGAACTCTCAGTTGTCTCTGGATGACTCGATCTCCTATGCAGACCAGTTGTCTAACAGCCAGCAAAGCTTAAGCTTGAGTAACATTATCTTGTGGCTCAGCAGTGACCATTCTGCAGTGCACAGTCGAGCCTAAGTCGGACAGCAAGAAAAGATGGCTTCACAAACACAGCAGCTAATCAACATGGTTTTGATGTTGCATCAGCAGGTGGGCAGAACTGGAGTTCAAGGCTAGTTCAAGTCTGATCAGAAAGTGGGGTAATCCACACATCATCACACTTCCTCTCCCCTGCCACACACCATCCATATGTTGTCTTCAGACCCCAGCACATGCATAGTCTTGAACCCTTGCCAGTCTTGCATTTGTGCACTTGCTGCATGCAACAGAGACCCACCTCATCAGCTATGTAGCCAGGCAGGTGATGGGGTTGTTGTTGTTGTTGTTGTTGTTGTTGTTGTTGTTGTTGTTGTTGTATCTCTTACATGGGGTGGGTACTGTCAGGATGTATTATTTTTCTTTTCATTTTTATGATTTTCTTTTATCTTATCACTCAAGATCTACGATTACATCTTATCTTATCTGATTAGATCTTCGCGATAATCTATGACTCATTCATCATTCATCATCATGCCAATTACTTGTTACTTATGACATATGTTCTCACAATGACTGTGCAATGCTGCACATTACTTATTGATCCTTCTCACACATGCTGTGCATGACATCATGCTATCCTCACTACTGTACTTCAAATGCCTGCCCTACAGTGACATACATGGTCTGTGCACATAGGCATTTACTATATATACTGTACTTCATAGTGTACTTGTTCTTTAGCTTAGTACTTCTGAGATATCCACTTCATAGCAAGTTAGTCTCTCAAATACTATCATCCTTTATCCTTCCTTTCTTCTCTAAGTTCTGTTGTGTGACCTCACTAGTCGTGTCAGCCTCACAGGTACTGGATCTGTCATGGTAGGTGGCAATTAATGTGCAGGATGCTACTGTAGGAATAGGGCACTATGGGTACTATTGTACCTATCCATTTGTCATAGCTGCCATACTTTGGGACAAAAATCAGTGCAAGTGGCAAAGTGAATGTACCCATGGTCGTGCTGATGACATCATGAGCAAAGGCTCACAGAGGGCAAGCATATGGGAAGATCAAAGGACTTACAGAGGTATCAGGCCCTGCACACAACACTTAGGTTGAGTTTGGTAATGCTGTTCAATGTGTGTAGTTGTTGTATGGCTTGTATGACCCAGACCCATTGATGTCAATGTTGTCACAATCATCTATGCCATCAAATGGAAACAATACTACAGCACTATGCATGAATAACCCTTCACATGTGCCAAATAAAAGACCACATGGCAGACATTTGTCCATATGGTTACACTGCCTCATGATGTAGGAAATCTTTGACACAAAATCTTTTGTCATGTCCTTGACTATTGTCCCATAGCAGTGGTGCATTATGCCACAGTCACAGTTTTTTGTTGTCATTGATATCCACTGCAATTGTGTGTCCTGCTCACTGGTGTCAGAACATACTTATTTTTCTCTTCATTTTACAATTTCTTTCATCCTTATCACTCAAGATCTACTAGAGATATCTTATCTCATCTTATCTGATCATCAGTAGATCTTATCGCGATTATCTATGACTCATGTTCATTTAGTAATTGGGCCGCTTACTGTACAGATATGACTACATTTCCCACAGATGCTTACTGATGCAGTGCAATGCTGCACATTGCTTACTGATACTTCTCACAGATGCTGCACATCTTATTTACATACACCTGCCCTACAGTGACAGCACATGGTCTGTGCACCGATCTCTGTAGTATATAAGGAATCTCATGTAGTAGATAGTTCCTTAGCTTTATACATCTGAGATATCTGCTATACTGCTAAGAGCGGCCTATTGGACAGTCTTAGGGAAGGTCTAAAATGTTACTCCTGGTAACCAAGGTTCGGATATTGGCTTGATGAACATAATAGAGGTTCTGGATGACGATGAAGAGTGGGATTAATGAGATGGTTATGAGGATAATTCCACCAATAACAATACGGGAATCCAGTTTGACTTTAGTGTAAGACGTCTTAGTGACTTTCAGAGTTCTTAGACTTAGTTCTTAGAGAGGAGTGAGCTTATAGCGAGTTTTGATCAAGCACAGTAAGAGGAGAATCCCTAGATTGCGAAGTTGACAAGACTGGGGTTTAAGACCGCCAGTCTGTCAACTTTTTATACAAAACTGGAGATCTAAGTATAGTAAAGTTGCGCAGTTTTGCGCAGTAAGTAAATGATAATGTGCAGTAAAGCGCAGTAAGTACGCGTCCATGTGATATAAGTGGCTCAGCCACAAGCGTGAACTGAACTAGAGATAAATAAAGGTAAATAAAGATGAAAAAGAGAGTCCTTGCTAATTGTATAGTAATAGTCCTTAGCAAGTAAATGTTATAATAAATAAAAAGAGAAAAGATAAGTCTAGTATAGTACTTGGAGCTAAGCTCACACTTAAGTATGTAAATACTTAAGTACTATAATAGAAGAAGAGAGTCCTTACTAAGTAAAGTGGAGCTAAGCTCACACTTGTAGTAATAATACTACACTTTACTAGTAAGTAAGAAAAGAAAGAAAAAGAAAAAAAGAAAAGAAACCGTTACGAGGTGCCAAAGCAAGTGCCTCGTAACATATACAGCATGACTATTCTTAAGGTGTATTGTCTCCTCCTGTCACCAATCCCCCTTCTTTTCAGTTGTGACCTCACTGTCCTAGTGTGCGCCTCACAGCTGGATCTTGTCAATACTCAATATCACATTTATAAAAAGGTATGTTGTATAATTGGATTGTACATACTTGCATGTGCCCATCATATCGAACATCATAGTGACATTGTCATGCAAGCTCTCAGACACATGTATTAGAACAATAACCAACAATACAGACAACATTGTCTTTTTCTCATGTTGTTGTCAGCCCAGCCCTGAATTGTCTGCAAAACCTTCCTTGCAGACCTGTCTACATTACATAGTCATGATGCTCCTTCCCACACCAATGTATACATCACAGTGAGTGGTGGTGGCAGCAGACAATGTGGTGGCAGTAGCCCTATATAAATGCCATTGACTTGTGGAGATGGTGTTGTTAAAGCCATCCTCCAGACTGATTTGTCCTGCACTGATTTCTATATTAGGTATTGGACAGTAGACCTTCACTACCAGTCTTCCAGTGGGGAGACCAGTGATGAAAGTTGACAAGTAATACTGCACACTCTACAGGGGAGCATGCTGTATGTGCAGGATATGGGAGACAACCACTATGATGGTAAATGACATTACAAAGATGTAAGATATGGCCAATAGCCAGAGGGTGAGAGGCAGACACATCTGCAGCAGATAGAAGATACCACGAGCTCAGTAAGGGCGACATGGTGTAGTAAGAGCACTGCAGGAAGAGGTAAGAGAGTGGAGTTATATGATGGAGAGAGTACTCACTCAGACTGTGTGTAAGACATCTGAGGAGCTGTACAGTGATGTGACTATCTTATATAGTGTAGCATACATAGAGTTGGAGCAGAGTGAGTATGTAGAGTACAACAACTACCTAATGCAAGGGGATGCACATCATCCTGGAGTAAGTGGTGGGGTGAGAGCATGCTCAGAGGTGTATGTAGTCTGAGGAGTGTGGTAAACATACATGTGTTGTGTAAGGAAGTGGAGCCAAACAAAAGGAATAGTGTACATACAACAAGATTCTCAACACATGCCTCAATGCAGTGGTGTCAAATGCCTCCATGGTGTGATCCATGGGGGGGGTTCAACCATGTCAGGCCACTGGCATGCCCACAGGCCCATTGTGGTATGAGAGAGGGATGGGGCTGGCACACCATGTATCCAATGGTGTGTGAGCAGAACAGAAGCCCACTGCCATGGCACATGAGGCTCCCAGAAATGTATTTCTCACTTTGGCAGCCACCATGCAGCAATGCAGTAAAATGGTATCACTCCATGGTGGTGTACTCTGAATTCACAGATGCATTGGGTACCACCATTTGTCATGGCAGAGAGCATGTTGTGGGCACCACTGAGCTGGTGGGAGGTGAGTGAGCATGAGCACAGGTGAGGGTAATGGACAATAATGGAACAAAAGAAAATCCAAGATAGATCCAACAGATGTTATAGCAACTAGTGTTAGGAGCCCCAGCCTGCAGGCCGCCTGATGGGGAGGTATCGGACGGGGTGTGGGAGAGAGCAGTGGAGTGGGGGGGGACCTTCAAGACCGGAACAGGACACTCAAATACAAAAAGACACAACCGGACCTATGTAATTTTCTCTCGAAAAGGGGGGTGAGTAATAACACTATCCTTGAACTGGCCCAAACAAATGCGAAGGTTATGACACAGTTCAACATGTTGTTGAGCAAGAGTGCTGTCATCTTGAACGCCACAAGACACGGGCCTTGTTGACAATCTTGTAGGCAACATAAGTATGGTAGGTCAATGACTGGCAAATTGACGATGGATAGTCTTTATCGTCTGCATCGTTTCAGGTTGTAGCAGAGACACCACACCAAAGTGTCAGCACATTTCTTCTCCTGTCCATGAGATAGTTCTGGCGCATAGCCTTCGTGAGCTATACCAGTCAAGTATCGTCGCGTTCAATGAATGGCTCAAAACACATGACATAATTGCACGAGCTTCGGCAGGGTCCTTGGATCTCTATAACTAACATGCACTCACCCTATCGGGTCAGTCTGATAAATATTCTTCTGTTAACAAGGGAAGAGTATTATTCTGCATGGAGACATGGACGAGTTCGTGGAGGCCGACCACGAGACTACGGAAAGCATGATACAGCTGTATGAAGAGCAGCTTGAGCATATGCTGGCACACAAACGCGAGATGATGGGAACGTTTGTAGAGAATGCGAGGGTGGAGATTGCGAAGCTATGGGATGAGCTAATGAGTGATTAGGATGGGAGGGCGGACTTGCGCCATATTTCGATAGTGAGGCGATAACGGTGATGCTTAGTCAATGCCCTTGACTTATAGCAAAAATATTGGGCACAGACGAGCACATGGAAGAACTTCTTATGCTTCATGAAGAGGAGGTCAAGTGATTCAAGGAGGAATGACATATGAAGGCACACCTCTTGGGTAGTATTCGCAAGTGCTTCGACATTTGTGGCGGCTGCAGCATCAGATTAAAGTCGACTGCCAGACCAAGGTCCACGGGATCCCGACCGTCTCCTGCGCGAAGAGAAAATGTGGAAACGCATGCGGAAGGAAAAGCCACGGGTGAGTAACTGTCTTCTGCAAAACTCCTATGTTCCTTGACATGATACTCTAGCAGGAGTAAGGCCTACTTGGGAGGCCGAAGCGGGACGCCTCTTCCTTGTCCATGGCGAAAGCACGATGCAGATCCTGCTTGAAACCGTCAACGCCTCCTCGAGCGACAAGGAGAACAGGCGGAAGCTACCAGGGCAACGCGCAGGCTCCGTCCCCCCACGCGCAATAACTCCTTCAAATAGCCACGGTAGTGGCAAGGGTGTTGTTACGCCTGCAGTGCGTTCGTCGTCCGTTATGACAGGCTCGCGGTCTGCGCCAAGCAATAAGCGACCGCGACTCAGTGACTCAACGAGCACGTACAGCAACGGTGGAGACGTTAGCATGCACAGGCGTCCGACATCTCCGAGCAAGATCACCATGCCGGTACCAGCGGTGGCCAGCAAAACGCTCGCGCCGAGCTCCCAGCTCCCATGCTCTATCTCTGTACCGCGCACGGGCACGGGCGCGTGCCCTCCGCGCAAGTAGGTAGGGGACTCGCCACGCCATCGCGAGCGTCGCCTGCAACATCGTTCAGGACATGTGGGAACAGTAGTAGTATCTCGCTAAGCAGCTCTGTTGCAGCCCCCTATGCAGTGCCGCTGTTGTGGCACGTGCACATGTGCCCTTGCCACACCGTACCACGCGGACAGATGCGCCACACAACACAAGTCGGCTTCATGTTCCATTGCAGGCAGACACATATATGTGCAGTAGTGTGTATATGTCATCGAGCAGGAAACGTCGAGAAAATGAGTGTGCACGAGAACGGGGGGATACAGTCGGTTGAGGACTACTTTTCGTATGATTAAATCGTCAAGAAAACGAATTAGATTACAACATATACGTCAGTGACCACATGGGAATGCGAAATAAGTTGCTTCTCGACGCATCAAACTCCTCCACGAGGTGAGCGATGCAACCCAGCTGACTTCGACGATTTTTCCGATTATGATCGCGATGGTTAGATATTTTTACGTTTGAGAATCACTCTCGGAAGAACGCGTGTACCACGAACCGCATACGCGACTGTACGGCATATCCATGATAACTTCAGGCTTAATGACAAAGATCAAAGCTTCGATCTGTTTGACGATGTGACGTTCCAGGGTAATCCTCGAAATGAGTCTCAGGACGTCGTAATGCACCTGTCCCACAAGCCTCAGATAACAGAGTCATGAGAAGCAGAGAACACTACGCCTTTGCATGACAGCGCCCGAATCTGCAGAGCCAGCGGTCAACGTGTATCAGATGGTAATTTCCGATGAAAGCCACTTCAAGGGGACGCCACAAACTCAAGGATGACGACAAAGCTGCCAAGACGGCGCCAATCAGCGATGTCTAAGCGCTTCCCTGACCAGTAATATTGATGGCCTATCGACAGAGTGGGAAATAACATGGAGCAGGTTGCTAGAATAGATGGTCAGAAAGATGATCGCATTCGTTCGCTTGCCGGGGGAGGTCACCATAGAAAGGCAGCACAACTAGTCATGCTCACCACATGGGTATGCTGACCCAAACTAGCATAAGGACGTTGGCTTCACGTCAGCCACAATGCGCAATGTACTCCAAAGCGGACTCAAAATGTGGAGACAATGCGGGACCTGAAATGAAGCGGTGTCAATGTAATCGACTAATGAACTGGGGCTAGATTTCCGGCATCAGAGCGCAGATTCACAGATAGTGTTATAAGTATACCCTGAGGTGGGCCACAAATTCTTCAACCGTCACGTACTCCATCACACTCCTCCATATTCTTTGTCCAAGATGTTTTCCGGATCCGAAGAATATACTGACCTTCCGTTTCCTTCAGCGGAAGGTCTACAAGACCTGGATGTCGGCAGCTGGATCACTACTATGGTCAGTATCGAACCCAGCTCTGAGCCCAATATAGATGACCTATTCTTCGTGCAGCCTGTGAGTGACTACACCGGCCTTGGCAGCCTTGGACTGGCGGACTGCATGCTGTTCCAATATGGTCCCAGGCATGTATATCCCGAAGATCTTTGGAGTTACAATGTACGTGATCAATTCTTTCACTATTGCATGGATTATTGACATTACCTACGTCACTACCTTGGATCTCTAGATGAACACCATCGAAGCCCCGAATGCGTTGTATGCCACAACCACCACCCCATCTACCATCTACCCACCATCCACCCACCATCCCCCTGCTACCTTTCACAACTCCACTACGGCCCATGCCTCTGGCACCATCTCCCCCCACACTGCCATCCATACCCCCGCTGACTTCTACACCCCTACCTACCCCACTATCTCCTCCAGCTTCACCAGCCACCCTATCGGCCGATCACCAGACGCCTCGAACATGCAGCCTGGCCCCAGCACGTGTCTGGAAGCAAGTATGACGATGGTTCAAGTAGGCACAAGAGGTAAACGCAAGGCACAGACGCCGGACGCCGTAGACGACGGCAAGCGTCAGAGGGTGAGAGCCAGCGGGGCTCTCTGTGAAGATGCCAGGGCTGCGCCCGCATGCGCAGCAAAGGTAGCTGGGCAGCCCCAGCACACGAAGAATACAGAATCCAAGGCCAACAAGCAGGATGGACGGGCCATCGAGCTTGAAAGGTAAGTGGAAGGTGTTCTGCACTTAGCCAATGGGGCTGACCCAACTGCAAACGGCGATGACAGAAGCACACAGCAGAGACGAGGCAAAGGAGGAATCTCATGCCTCCATCAGGGGTGCAAGGCGCAATTTTCGCGGAAGCCAGAAAGAGTCCGCCATGTGAAGACGGTGCACAAGGATGCTCAATCCTGTCCAGTCCCTGAGTATGACTGCATGCCGTGTGAGTATAGCACAGCGAGGAAAGACGACATGGTCCGGCACCTGAAGAACTCGAAGCATCTGGCCATCACGACTGGAATGCCACAGAAGACGAAGAGTGGTCGTCCCCCAAAGAACAAGCCATGGAGTACTGGGTGAAGAGCAGGTGAGTCTTGAACGGGTTTATATCTCGCTGAGGGGCCAAAGGCTGATATGCTAACCAGGTTCCCTCGCTTGCTTTCTTGTTCATCTCCCCACTCCAGTCCAATGTTATCGATATCAGCTATCGATCCGCCGCTGAACGCCGTCACACGAGAGTGTCAAGGTCATATGGCAACTGTGTGTTGCTGAATGGAGTCTAGATGTAGAAACAAGTCTGTGAATGTCCCATCTTGTATGACTTTGATCCTTATCTATGCGTGATCGATGAGCCCCCCACGACAGTAATGTCATTGGAAGGTGACTATCAGAGGAACGGTAATTTTGGGACATCGATGGATATCTGCCAGTGAGCTGATACCTCCTACTGCTACACACGTGGTATAAGGTCTGTGAAGGAGATAACTACTACAGTAGTAGTACACACGCCTACGGCTGCAGGCACTGAGTCCATGATCTAATTTCGTGTCGCGGGACTTTCCCGCGCTGCCACCTCACAGTTTTAAAATCTAGCCCTGAGTACCAAATTTGTGCTCTATTTCTCTGAGATGATTTCTAACCGCTCATAGTGAGTTGATCAAACAGCGGACAAGCAGAAGAGATAGTCGAATCACGATCGCCCCTGCATACGCGCCAAGCCGCGGCCTGGAGTGCGTACATTTTTTCCACAAACGAGCTCGAACCCAAAGATACATGAGAACAAGTATGACAGGTGGGAGGGAAATCGAAGATGACGGAACAAATAAAAGATACTACAAAACGTGCGACGTAAGGTGAACGAAGGGAAAAAGTCTACTTTACTCACCCATAGATGTGCGACGTTCGGTGAAAGAGCCCCTAAGGATGAACGCAGACTCTTCGGGCGGAACGGATGCAAGTTTCAAACCCAAGTCGTAGGAAGCAAACTCTTGAACAAACACCGAAAAGCTTGCAAGAAAACTCGCGAAAGGTTCATAGGGAACAAAGGCTCACGGAGAGCGGCTCACAAAGAGCGGAGGCTTACAGAGAGCAGGCCGACCACGTGACCACTTGAGCGCTGAAGACTACCAAATAAAATTTAACCACGTCTAGATGCCAAGCCCTCCCTTTTCCCTCAAGATTTCAGTCTACAGTAGAGCAATGACCCATGCTAGTCATGAGTCATAGAGAATTGTATAATGGGCGTCATGCGTTTATGACCGAATCTAGCTGGGTCCGTAGAGGCGCATCATTGTGGGCTGAGGGTAGAGGAGGGCTGCCGGCGGCTACAGCAGTCAAGGTCGATGTCGAGGTCGGGGGCAGTCCAAACATGCAAAGCGCTCGTTTGCGTGTCACCTGCATGCACATCAGCCGACGCTGTGATGCTTCAGGCCCGAGTAAGTGGTGGTCACAAAGGGCGAAGACTGGGCCGGGCGAGTAGCGACAGCACGCATGCTGTAGAGATGGAGTTCTGAACCGCGAGGTGGCGTAGCGCGGAATTACACCATGGCAACCCTAGCTGTTCTCTGAAGCAACTTGAAAACAATTCGATGAAGACATGCTAATATCTCTATGTCTCGCTTCTCATGCTCATGCTCGAGCCCTGAATGTACACATCGCAAGGTGGAGTGCTGGGATCTTGTCCAATCACTTCCAGAACGAGCCACGGTAGTACTCAGGCTAGTAACGCTTTTCACAGCCACTGCTTCTCGTCATGCCATGTAAGAATGGACGGTAACGGCGTCTCTCGAAGTTTGGAGTCTCCGCCCCCGCCCGACAATATACATGGCCAGTACGTCCCTCATATCTCTTGTGCAGTCGGTCTCAGTTTTCAACTTGAACATTTTCGTCATCAGACGACCATTTGTCTCCGGGAAGTTCCCCCTCATCTTCTGCAGCGTCCTTCCGCAGCCACAGGACCGCACGTGAAGCTATCGTGAAGCTGAATGAGGAAAAGGCCGTGTTGGAACGCGGCGTCAAGACTCACATTGCGCGACAGAGAAATGTCACAAGAAAGGCAAGGCGGATCCTCCACTCGATCACAGAGGTATCGGAGAGACACAGAACCATGCAGGAGAATCTCAGGGCCTTCCTGCAAGGAAAGGAAAAGAGAGATGCGCTGCTGACTGCGTCTGTTCTCAACTTCATTCCTTCAACCGAACATCGCCTGAAAACCGAAGTACTGCATCTGTTCGAAGCCAAGGCCGCAGACGATGGGCAACAGCTATCAAATATTGCGACGTTGCTTAGCAAGAGCACCAGGAGCGCTGGCAAGGTGCGGCACCATGCTGAGAACCTGGTTTCTGAGTCCTGCACGGTAAGCTATCTAGGTGTGTGTATGGTCAGTTCCTCAAAGGTTCTTCTAGGATGACGAGACCGTGTTCGTCGATACTCCACAAAGTACTCCAGTGGATGAAACAAAGTTTGAGGACGATGGTGAGCAATATCTTCGCTGGGATTCTGTTCACCATGTCAAATGCGTTGTCGACATCAGCTGTCTTCGAATACTACCGCGAAGACCAACACAGGCAGGTTCATTACCACTTCCTACATGTACCCAAAGCTGACTGCTTCCGTATTGTCCTTGACACCAGTATGTATACCTCGGACGTCGGCCCGTTCTGTACAGAGCTCTTCGCAAACGAGCATGCGGCCCAAGGCCTCGGACATATCCCAAGTAATCGCAAGCTAATCTCCTCCAGCCGTGACCTTCTCTGGGTTAACGGCAAAGTGCTCCAAGTCCGCTTCGTAAATGGCAGTCCCGTGGTTCACAACATCGTAAGGATCTTCATATCTGCTGTACAGACTGGATTATATAGAGTTATTATAACTTAGGTGAAAGTCTGCGCGGGTCTCTGGGAGGAGCATGGCAACATCAAGTTCCATTGGTCGACGTCTGACGACGCAGATATCCGCATCCGATTGACACATGCTGGTCCTACGTCGGCACCGGGTCCAAGACTGTCCCTAACTCACAGCCATCGATGAATTACCAATCTCGGACGAGTCAGACGATACACTCGCACACGCCGTCGTGTTGCACGGTCTGGGCCACGCGATTGGCCTTGTGCACGAGCTACCCTGCAGCGTGGCGGACATATCGTGGGACAAGCCGAAGGTGTATGCATACTACGAGGGGAGCTTCTCCTGGTCGAAGAAAGCCGTCGACCGAAACATCTTCGCGAAGACGGGTCTCGAGTTCGCCGCGTACGCAGCGTCGGACTCGGACTCCGTGATGCGGATCTGGCTGCCATCGTCGCTGACAGTGAATGCCTCTTCGATCGGCTGCAATGCAGAACTCTCTCCCGGGGATAAAATCCTCATCAGCGATGCGTACCCAAACAAGAGCTTGTATGACGTGGGAATCGTAGCAACGACAAACCAATATTCGTTATTTGCATCGATGTCGGACGCTATATACGTCCTCTCCGTGGCGACAGGCCCCGCCAGGACCGCCCCACCGGCGGTCGCCATAGGCCTAAACATGATCCACACCCAATACAACACCCACGTCCGCGCCTCGGTCTCCGCCGTCTCGACACGATCTTTCTCTGTCTCCTTCGAGCCGTCCAAGAGGTCGGCCACGGTGCTGAACGCGGGCGCATCGTGGCTCCAGATCGACGCCAGCCGCAGTGGCCTGTTCCAGATCGGGACGTTCGACAGCGCATTCGTACGCTCCGTGCGGGACCAGCGCGACGTGCACGCGCGCGTAGTCTTCGCGCGGGCGTTCAGCGCGCCGCCGACGGTACTCGTTGTGCTCGCCGGGCTGTCCGTCGACAGCGAGCACTGCTGTGTCCAGGTGTCGGCGTCGGACGTCGATGCAGCGGGGTTCACGCTCAACATCGAGAGCTGGGCCGGGGAACACCGACGTGCGTAGCGTGCAGGCCCAGTGGGTCGCGGTTGCGCCAGGGCTGCACGGCGTGTCCGTCGGCACGTTTGGCGGGGACAGCGAGCGCGTGGGCGGGCTGAGGGGCACGGTGGAGTTCGGTGCGGGCATGTTCCGCAGACCACCCAAGGTGTTTGCAGTGTTCTCCAGGCTCGACTTCAAGGTGTCAATAAGCAGGTATGCTGCTGTGTGGCTTGTAATAGAGAGGATTACCTCAGAGATGATGGGATGGGGTTTTGATGACTGGAAGACGAATATGCTGTATGATATGGGTGGGGCCTATCTGGCCATCGACCTCTGAGTGTCACTCTTTCTGGTTCAGTGAGACATGTCAGTTGATGGCTTTATTCCTGCATCTGATACACAGTGGGTCTTACATTTTTTTTTTCCTCTTTAGAAATCTATAGCAAGACACTCAGTCAATAATGGAAATGACTGATATTAATCATATTTATAACAGGACACTATAGATGTGATCAGTGATGTTCAACTAAGTACAACAGAACATAACTCACCTCAGTTGATAATGGAAACAACTGAGGGAGGGTAATGGAAACATGATAGGTATTTATATGTATGTGGCATACTGAAGAATACAATCACATGTGAGATACTATGCAATCACATGTATGTTGTGTGTGTTGTAAGTGGTACAAAAACAGAGTGGATGAAACAAGGGGAAAAATGACACCTGTCATGTTGACACAAATAGAAGATATTTTGACACTTCAACTTGAACACACAATGTGATTGCTCTGCTTTCAACACTCCTCCTCAAGTTGGAGTGGCTCCTCTGCAATGTGCATCTGGTATGTCCACTAAACCAAGATGCTGTTGATGCCATACAAAGGCAATGCATGGCAGTGCTTTGGTGAAAATGTCAGCCATGTTCATGGAGCTTGGGACATAGAAGTAGTGTACACATTGTGCATTGACCATCTCTCATACCACATGGTAGTGGATATCAACATGCTTCATGTGGTTATGGTAAGATTGGTCCTGTGTGAGCCAGATTGCCCCTTGGTTGTTGCATGTGATTTGTGTCAGAGTGTGGGGAGGTAGTTCAAGTAGGGTACATACAGATCGCAGCCACAGAGCTTCTTTGCCCGCATGGTGCGTGGCCATGTATTCAGCTTTGCATGTCAAGGAGGCTGTTGTGGCTTGTTGTTTAGAGCTCCAAGAAATGCTGCCGCCACCCAAGCAAAATACATATCCAGAGGTGGAGCAATGAGGAGCTTGGTTGTCAGGCCTGGGTCCCCCACCATAGCTTGAGTTGGTATAGCCAGAGATAGTGATCAGTGCCATGCCTCCCAACACCAGGTGGAGCATGCATGTGCCTTTGAGGTAGTGGACAATATGTTGGGCTCCTTGCCAGTGTTTGTGGCCTGGGTTTTCATTGAATTGACTCAGGTGGTTAATGGTGTATGCAATGTCTGGCCAAGTGCCAAGGGCAAGATATGCTAAGAGCGGCCTATTGGGCGGTCTTAGGGAAGGTCTAATATGTTACTCCTGGTAACCAAGGCTTGGATATTGGCTTGATGAACGTAATAGAGGTTTCGAATGACGATGAAGAGTGGGATTAAGGATATGGTTATGAGGATGATTCCACCGATAATGATACGAAGATCCAGTTTGACTTTTAGTATAAGATGTCTTAATAGCTTTTTAGAGTTCTTAGACTTAGTTTGAAGAAGGAGTGAAGCGAGTGGTTATCGAGTTTAGATCAAGCGCAGTGTAAGGAGAATCCCTAGATTGCGAAGTGAACAAGGTATAAACAAAGGTAAATAAAGGCGAGAAATGAGAGTCCTTGCTAATTGTATAGTAATAGTCCTTAGCAAGTAAATGTTATAATAAATAAAAGAAAGATAAAGGAGAAAAGGATAAGTCTTAATATAGTACCTGGAGCTATGCTCACACTTAAGTATGTAAATACTTAAGTACTATAAAAGAGAAAGAAAATGATAAGTCCTTACTAAGTAAAGTGGAGCTAAGCTCACACTTGTAGTAATAGTACTACACTTTACTTGTAAGTAAAATAAAGAAAAAAAGGAAAAGAAAAAGAAAAGAAACCGTTACGAGGTGCCAAAGCAAGTGCCTCGTAACAAGATACATGAGAGAACCCATGAGTTCATGATATGGGATATGCCACATGTCAAGTCAGTCAGCATCACTGGTGGGACAATCATTATGTGTGAGGGCAACATTGGGATCTAAGGGGGTTGAAACTGGGTGGGTGGCACTCAAACGGAACTGTTCAATGATGGTGTTGATGAGGCCAAGTTGTGACAGATAAATGAGGTGGGCATGCTGTTGGCAGGTGATCGCAATGCCAACTAGCCATTTAATGGGTCTCAGTTCAATGAGGTTGAATTTAGTTTTGAGTTGGTCCTTAATGCATAGCATTTCTGAAGAGGAGTCCACAGCAGCATTCATGTCATTGACATGGATGACAATGATGGATTTGCCAGTGGTGGTGGTGCAGTAGTAGATGCTCCACTTGACACACAGTTGAGTGAAACCTAGGGATGTGAGTGTGGCATGCAAGAGTTTGTTGAAGGTTTGACCACCCTGTTTGAGGCCATAGATGCCTTTGAGGAGCAACCAGACCATGTTGTCTTGTTGTCGTTCTTTGAAACCAGCTGGTTGTTCCATCCAGACCACCTCCTCCAGCTTGCCATGTAGGAAAGCAGTTTTGATGTCAAGTTGTTCAATTTCCCAGTCCTGCATGGCAGTGATGTGGAGGGATATGTGTTGGGACTCGATGCATGCAACTGGTGAGTAAGTGTTGGTATAATCTAAGCCTGGGATTTGGGTGAAGCCCTGAGCGACCAACCAGACCTTGAAGCAGACAGGGTTGTTGGCCTCATCCCTCTTGAGTTTGAATATGGGGCAGCAGTGGATGACCTTGTGATTGGCAGGGACAGATGTGTGGGGCACCAGCTTGTAGACTTGGTGGTGATGCATGCTAGCTAGTTTGTCAAGGTATCCCTGGTGCCACTGGGCTGCATGAGGTGAGGCTTGTGCCTCAGTCCAGGTGCATGGGTCCTGTTGTTGGAGATCAGCAAAGAGTGTGGCAGCTTCTGCAAAGTCAAGGGGTGGGATGGTTGTGGCCAGGTGAGTTGGGCATGTGGGGTGTTGCACCTGTGCTTCGTGGAGGCATAAGGATGGTACAGGGATGTGCGAGCTGTGGCACAAGGGTGGGGGGGCAGGAGAGGCTGGAGGTGTCAGGGAACAAGAAAGGGGTTGGTTGGGTGGTGGTGGGAGAGGTAAAGGGGGATTGGGGGGAGGCTGGGGGATGTTGTCATCATCAACAACAGGGGGAGGTGACATAGGCAGAGCAGGGGTGGTGTTGGGGAAGGGAAGGTGGTTTGTTTCATCTAGGGATTCAATGAAGGTGACATTACATGTGGTATAGAGATGGCCAGATGCACGGTGGTAACAGTGGTAAGCTTTGGTTGAGGGTGCATACCCAATGAGGACACATTCCTGGCTGTGGTTGTAGATTTTGGGATTGTGATCTTCAATGAGTACAAAAGCCCAGCAGCCAAGTTCCTGCAGATGTGTCAGATTCAGGAGCACACCATGCCAAAGTGTATAAGGCATGGCAAAGCCAGGATTAGCATGGGTGGGTGTGCAATTTTTGAGATAGCATGTGGTTAAGAGGCATTCACCCCATAAAGCAGGTGGCAAGGCAAGATCTGAGCAGATTGCACATGCATGGTCCATGAGAGTGCAGTGGGAATGCTCAACTTCCCCCATGTGGGCAGATGTGTAAGGAGCAGAGTATTCATGCCTAATGCCTTGTGCATGAAGGTAGCTTTCAAAAGCACCACTTGTGAACTCGCCACCATTGTCAGTTTGATAATGACCCAAGGTGGTTTTGTGTTGCTTTTTGACCAAGGCCTGCCAATCTTTGAAAGTGGGTATTGTTGATGTCCTTTCTGCTTTGTAATGTCCTCCTTCCTATTTCGATATCTCTACTGTACAACACACTACAACATACATATACAAGGTTACACACACTTTCCCTTTGATCATGTCTGGTCCATGCACTACTTAGCTTACTATAAGTAGACTGTAGTGCTGTAGTACAAGAATAAGAACTATTCTAGTTCCCTTCTCGCACATGGCCTGTGCTCATCAGGTATCGCATTGGATTTATTATGCAGAAGATAAGTGAAAGACATGCAAGAGTAATCATCTATGAGGTTTAGCACATATTGGTAGCCCCCAATGGTAGCAACAGCTTCAGGTCCCATGACATCAGCAAAGACAATTTGGAGGGGATGGGTGGCATGGTGATGAGCACCACACACATGTAATGCTGGAAAACGACAATCAGCGATATTAGGCGAACACAGTGACATTAATGCACCACATGTGACAATCATCCACAGTCACAGTAATCACTCATTCGTGCAGGCATCAAAAAACAATACTGGGTCGGCTGACAAGGGATAGGACGAATAGGCCAAGGCATGGTCTAGACCCACCAAAGTAACCATGGAGGCATGAGTCATGAAGTCAGCATTTGGTGTGATTGGTGCTATTCCTCTTTTGCTCATCCACTATAGTATGATACTTTATTCACTCACATCCAGACTCCACCTCATTTCAAATATCCCTATGATTGACCCTACACTGTAAATTTTCTGTTGTGTTTTGTTGTGCTCCAGTCTTGGAGCTAGGCTTGTATTTAGATAGTGCATCGTCCATCAAAAAAAAGGGCAGATTTCCCCTGCCTACAATTTCACTTCCCCTCCCTGTCCGAATTACAAGTGAAAAAGCAAGCCCAAACCTTTCCTCCACATGTCCACATTTGCAAGGAAATAGTGTGTTCTTCGTAGGTCACATCTATTTTGCATTGTCTTCACCATTGTGTTACATCCAGTTGCATTCTCCATTGTGTTGCATCCATTGCATTCTCCATTGCATTGTGTTCTCTGTCACATCCTCCCTCAAGTTGTGTTCTCCATTGCATTGCATCAATTCTCCATTTCATTGCATTCCCCTTATCTTGCCATATTGCCTGTCTGTTATGGGAATTGCATTCCCTTCTGTCACCCTAATCGCGTTGTGCTATCACCCTTAACTACTAAAACTCCCTTTTCCTTGGTGTCTAGAGAATCTTATGACTCACACCCTCCAGCATTGTTGTGGTTGTGGTTGATTTCTCCCTTCAGCCCAGCACTGCACACATCATATTGGAGCCCACCGTGAGGGGCTGCAAGTCAAGATTATGTCTAGACACCACTACAACCTTCGTTCGCAAAGATGCACAAGCTCATCGACAATCAAAGTGCTACGAGATGAACTTGAACAATTCGTTGGCCCATCGCATTATTCTCCACCTCCTACACATTCCCAGCTCACAGAAGAAGAATTAATCATAACCCCACACATTTCATCTCCTGTAGACTCATCATTCTTCTCGGTGCCCAGCACTTTATCTTCACCTTTGATCTTGACTATCACCCTGACCCCATCTCACCAAACCAATCACCAATCTAACTCACATACCCCACCCCATATCACACTGATGGCAACTCAGTACACAATGCCTGCACATGGTGACAGAACTGCACCAAAATTCAACCCAAAGTGCCCTCGTGACCTCAGGCAATATTTTGAAGATCTTGAATTCCACTTCGATCTCATGCAAATTCAAGATAATCAAACACATAAAATTCATGTGTGACACTATGTCAATGTCGATGTCCAGGACCTCTGGGCAGTGCTCCCAACATATAAAGATACTGCTAAAACATATGAAGACTTCAAAGCAGAGATCTACAAATAATACCCTGGGTCTGAAGTCACTCGGAAGTGGACCCACATGGACCTATCATTCCTAATACAAGAATGCAGACTCTTGGGTATGCAGTCGCTGGGCAACTTTGCTGACTACCACCACCAGTTCGTAGTCATTGTGGGTTTCTTGCGGAGTGCCCAGCGACTCTCAGAATACAAGCAGGGTAACTGCTATGCTGAAGGCTTCCCACCCAGTCTGTGGGAATGCATCATGCTATGTTTACAGATAGTCCTACTGCAACATGATCATGAAAATTTGTATCCACTCAAGGACATAGAGGCAGCAGCACACTATGTGCTTCATGACACAATGTCGGCGATTCATGTGACAGGCCCAATGCCATCTGCGACTACTTCCACTACTTCACCACCCACTACTAACATTAAAATAGAACTGCCCAGAGTACCTGATATGGATGCTTGGGCTCAGGCAATCACCAGAGTGCTTGAGTCCCAATGTGTGACACAGCCACAGCCACAAGGTACTGCACCACCATGTGAAAATGGTAATGCATGCAATTGCTGTGGCAAGATGAATCACTATATCCATGAATGCTTAGTCATCAATGACTACATTGCACAGGGTAAAATTAGTCAGAACACTGATGGAAAAGTTGTGCTGCCTACAGGGATCTTTGTGCCTAGAGGCATCACAGGATGATGGTTGTGCGACTGTGTCAATGAGTGGCACTGCCAAAATCCAGGAAATGTCAGCACAGGTCAAATGATGCTAAATGTGCAGGTGATGAACAGCTGTGATTTCAATAACAGGGGCACCAGTTCATATCAGCTGTTGAAGGATGAGTGCATTGCGAATCTCGAATGTGAGTTGTATAATTTGTGCCATGCACAGGTACCCTTCCAGCCTACCATCAGGACATGAAGGCAGTGTGCAGAAGAGAATTCTGTGTCAGGTGACAACTCTTGTGATGCACCTGAGGTACCTCCACCTCATCAATCTAACTCATGTGCACCACAGGCAACTCAGGAGTCAACGCCTCCTCAGGCTGAGACTACTCAGTCTGTAACCTGAAATGACAATGGTCCACCTATTCACCCTTTTGCCCAGGCTTGAGACACAACCATTCCCATGCCTGTGTCTGCCAATCCCACACCATCACACATTGCACCTGTACAGAGAGGAACCGACAGCACATACCACATAGATCCACCAATTCATGACAAAGCCCACACAGCAGAAGTATTCCAATGCACTATGGAAACACCAATAACTATCACCCATCGCCAGCTTTACTCCATTGCCCCAGAAGTCTGCCACCAAGCTCAGGAAGTGATGACAGCGAAGAAAGTTCCCATCAACCTTGTTCCTCCGGCAGCTGCCAACTATGTGGAGGATGACAACAATGAAAACAACATCATCGATAGCTATGCTCAGACCATCTCTGACAAGAAGGTGTGTCACCTTGTGCACAACATGCTGTGCAAATTCAAAGAAGTGGCCACGTCTAGTCAGCATGGCAAGCCTATCATCGTCCCAGACCCATACGAAGCTTACCTTCGCGAGTTTCTGCCTGGCCAGCCACCAGACTCACTCATAGTTGCAAAGGAGTCAGCATCACTGCGTTCCATATTGCCACTGGTTGACAACAATCAACAAATTGAAAGCATAATTGATCCAGGGTGCCAAGTAATCATGATGTTAGAAGAGGTTTGCCATTTGCCTGGACTAATTTACAACCTGAGTGTAGTCCTAAATATGCAGTTGGTGAATGGTGAAGTTGACAGGTCACTTGGCCTCACTCATTGTTACGAGGCACTTGCTTTGGCACCTCGTAACAGTTTTCTTTTTCTTTTTTCTTTTTCTTTTTATCTTACTTACTAGTAAAGAGTAGTATTATTACTACAAGTGTGAGCTTAGCTCCACTTTACTTAGTAAGGACTCATTTTCTTTTCTCTTTATAGTACTTAAGTATTTACATACTTAAGTGTGAGCTTAGCTCCAAGTACTATAAAGACTTATCTTTTTCTCTTTTTTATCTTTCTTTATTTTAACATTAACTTGCTAAGGACTATTACTATACAATTAGCAAGGACTCTCTTTTCTCGTCCTTATTTACTTTTGTTTATCTCATGTTCAGTTTTACTTACTGCGCCTTACTGCGCATGTTCGTTTATTTTACTGCGCTTTACTGCGCAACTTTACTATACTTAGATCACTAGTTTTGTATAAATAGTTGACAAACTGGCGGTCTTAAACCCCAGTCTTGTCAACTTCACAATCTAGGGAATCTCCTGAATCTTGTGCTTGATCTAAGCTCATCAGCTACTCACTTCATTCTTTCTTAACTAAGTCTAAGAACTCTAAAAGCTATCAAGACATCTTACACTAAGTCAAACTGGATCTTCGTATCGTTATCGGTGGAATCATCCTCATAACTATATCACTAATCCCACTCTTCATCATCATTCGGAACCTCTATTACGTTCATCAAACCAACATTCAAACCTTGGTTACCAGGAGTAACATATTAGACCTTCCCTAAGACCGTCCATTAGGCCGCTCTTAGCACTCATAATGTTCCATTTTTATTTAAAGATATCATGTTATATTTGCAGGTTCATGTCATCCACAGTCCAGCATATGACATCCTACTTGGGTGACCATTCAATGTATTAACATGAAGCATTGTTCACAACTTTGGTAACGAGGATCAGACAATCACAATCCATGATCCTAACATGGGGTCATCAGTGACTGTCCCTATGCTGCTGCATGGGTCCCATCAGTTCCAGTTTCACCAAAAGGAAGTCTCAGGTTTTTGTGATTTGAGGATCTGACTGTGTGTCAGGGAGATCGCAAAAATAATGATGCATTTGTTTGCACCAACCCCATTCCCATTTTTCATCTTTATGCTACATATCCCACTCCATCTGCACTTCCAGCTTCTGCATTTCTTGATTCTTTGGACTCCACTGTTGCCATGTATGGGAAGAGAAAGTACAAGCCAGTAGCAAAGAAAGTACACCCAGTTATGGCTGATCTCCTGGTGCACTTTTGCATTATTTGTGATATACACAGCGACCCACTCACATCAATTCCTATACTTTCACACCATCCTCCACCATTTATTACAGTTGGACACTATACTAACAAACGAAAAGATATCATAGACAGAGCACATGAAGGTGACTTCCTATGGCCTGCTGAGTGTGATCTCATGCATCACTTTATGTGCTTGCAGCACCTAGGTTTTGCATGGGATGACTCTGAGCAAGGATGTTTCTGGGAGGACTTCTTCCCACCCATCGAAACCCCTGTCATAGAACACAAGCCTTGGGTACAGCACAACATCTCCATTCTGCCAGGTATCTACAACAAAGTATGTCACCTTATTACCAAAAAGATCACAGCTGGTGTCTACAAGCCATCCAACTCATTGTACCAATCTTGCTGGTTTTGTGTTGTCAAAAAGGACAGTACCAGTCTTCAGATTGTGCACAGTCTTGAACCACTTAATGCAGTGACAATCCAACACTCTGGCATACCTCCATTCACTGACCTCCTCACTGAGCAATTCGTGGGACGCGTTTGTGGTGCAACATTGGATCTATATGTTGGCTACAACAAACAGTCACTCATGGAATCATTGCAAGATCTAACCACTTTCCAGTCACCATTTGGCATGTTGCATCTTGTCACCCTTCCAATGGGGTGGACAAATTCTGTTCCCATTTTCCATGAAGATGTTACTCACATTCTACAGTCTGAAATCCCACACGTCACAGTACCATTTATCGACAACATACCAGTGAAAGGTCCCGACACCAATTATCACGATGCCAATGGTAAATATGAAACAATCCCTCAGAATCCCAGTATCCAATGCTTTGTTTGGGAGCACTTTCAAAATCTTAACCACATAGTCCAGCAAATGAAGTATGCTGGAGGCACATTCTCAGGGCACAAGACAGTGCTCTGCGCACCGAACTTCAATGTCGTGGGACACCATTGTACTCCAGAAGGTTGTATCCCCAAGGAATCATGTGTCACGAAAATATCCAATTGGGGTCTGTGTTGTGACCTCTTGGACATCCACACATTTCTCGGCACTGTCAATGTCCTTTGCATCTTTATTTGCAATTTCGCACATCACACTCACACTCTCACCATGCTTACTCGTAAACTCCAACCCTTCATCTTTGGCCCAGAGCAGCTAGCTGCACAAGAAGATCTCAAACAAGCTGTTCTCTCATCACCTGCACTCAGGCCCATTGACTATCATTCATTTGTGCCCATTATCCTTTCAGTCAACACCTCATATATCATGGTTGGCTTCATCCTCAGCCAAGATGATTCAGAAAACAATGGGCGATGTTATTTCACATGCTTTGGCTCAATAACACTTAATGATCAGGAGTTGCACTTTTCACAAGCAAAACTCGAGATCTATGGCTTATTCCGTGCACTACATGCATTGAAGCTCTACCTCATTGGCGTTCAAAACCTCTTTGTCGAAGTTGATGCATGGTACATAAAAGGCATGCTAACCAATCCAGACCTTGCACCTTCTGCGAGTATCAATAAGTGGATCATCAGCATCCTTGCGTTTCACTTCACACTAGTGCACATACCTGGTGTGGTCCATGGTCCAGATGGACTGTCACAACAACCCTCGCAGCCTGGTGATCTGCCAGAGGATGATGATGGAGAAGAATTTGATGACTGGATCGATCACTTTTATGGTTTCATACATATTATTAACCCACCATTCCCACATCTCCACACTATTCCACAATTCCTCACCATGTTAGCTAACAGTATACCAGAAACCACAACAGAGGGCAAGGCATTTTCGCAACCAGATGAGGACAACATGCCTATGGCAGTGATTCTGCGAAACACTGCAGCACTATGACAGGATGAGCGGCTTCTTGCCATTCACACATGGCTGAACGACTTACAGCACCCAGTTGGTGTCGATGATGCAC
>QLPN01007071.1:0-10754 GCA_003314395.1 Albatrellus ellisii
GTGGTGGTGAGGGTGCAGTGGTAAGTGGTGTGTGCTAGGGTGCAGAGTGGGGAGACATGGTACAACATCTTGTATAATGCCATAGAGCTGTAAGAAAGTGGGGGGCGTAGTATAAGTAGTGTGCTCTGAACTAGGTTCAGGTGGAGTGTAAACATGGGGTTGTATGTGGGGGTGTAGTATGTGCTACACAAATGTGGTATAGTGATGTAAGTGGGGTTAGAATGTGGTAGTGAGTTAAGTAAGTGGATGGAATGTGCGTCAGTAAGTGTTACAAGGCACTTGCTTTGGCACCTCGTAACACGTTTTCTTTTTTCTCTTTATCTTACTTACTAGTAAAGTGTAGTATTATTACTATAAGTGTGAGCTCAGCTCCACTTTACTTAGTAAGGACTTTCTTTTTTCTCTTATATAGTACTTAAGTATTTACATACTTAAGTGTGAGCATAGCTCCAAGTACTATACTAAGACTTATCTTTTTCTCTTTATCTTCCTTTATTTATTATAACATTTACTTGCTAAGGACTATCATTATACAATTAGCAAGGACTTTCTTTTCTCGCCCTTATTTACTTTTGTTTATCTCATGTTCGTTTCGCATTTGTGGCTGAGCCACTTACATCGCATGGATGCATACTTACTGCACAATACTGCGCAACCTTACTATACTTAGATCTCCAGTTTTGTATAAATAGTTGACAGACTGGTGGTCTTAAACCCCAGTCTTGTCAACTTCGCAATCTAGGGATTCTCCTTACACTGCGCTTGACTTAAGCTCGTTACAATCTCACTTCATCCTCTAAGAATTAAGTCTAAGACCTCTAAGCCACTAAAACGTCGCTAAATGACATCTTACACTCGTCACTCTGGATCCTCATATCGTTATTGGTGGAATTATCCTCATAACCATCTCATTGATTCCACTCTTCATTGTCATCAGGAACCTCTATTACGTCCATCAAACTCAGATCCAAACTTGGGTTACCAGGAGTAACATTATAGACTTTCCCTAAGACCGTCCAATAGGCCGCTCTTAGCAGTAAGGACATAAAGAAGACGTATAGTGATAAGTATAGTGAAGCTGAACAGACACCGTGGACATTTCCAACAAGAGCAGCCTAATGGATGGTCTTAGGGAGAGTTTGTGATAACTATACCCCTGGTAACAAGGTAATTGATGTGCACTTGAATGGTGTAGTAAACACTCCTGATGACAATGAAGAGAGGGATCAGATAATGATGAGGATAATGCCTCCAATTGTTGAAAGATGGGCAATATCATAAATGGTGAACAGATTGCTTTGAGACAGAGACAGCCTTGTAGGCCAAGATGTAATTAAAGCTAGAAGAGGACCATAGTCCAGGTGTCATACATGACTAGAAAGGTAGATGAGGCCTAGAGAGATAGATGAGGCCTGTAAGATAGAGAAGATGTGTACCAGAGGGTAGAGGGTACACAGAAGAAAGAGAGAGCTGCATTGAGCAGGTATATCAGAAGAGAACTCAGAGAGTAGAAGAGATACTCACCTCAGCACATGCAGAAGTGCTGAGGTGAGACAAAGACAAGGTAAAGAAGATATAGTAAGAGCAAGATAGAGTTTAAGAGAGATGAGAGCAAGTATAGGTCAAGTGCAGTATAGGAAATCCCTAGATTGTGAAGTTGACAAGACTGGGGTTTAAGACCACCAGTCTTTCAATTACTTATACAAAACCCAGAGTCCTAAAGATAGTACAAGTAGTTAAAGTTCACAGATTGATGAAGATTGCACAGCAATCAATGAGATCATGTGACTAAGTTGTGTCCATAGTAAGCTATAGTAAAGTAGCCACAAGTGTGAGCGAAATCAGAGATAAACAAGAGACAAGATAATATGAGTCATTGCTAATTGTATAGTGATAGTCCTTAGCAAGTAAATGTAAAATAAATAAAGAAGACAAAGAAAAAGATAAGATGCTTTATAGTGTTTGTAGCTATGCTCTCACTTTAGTATGTAAATACTAAAAGTACTATAAAGGAAAGGATAGAGTCCTTACTATAAGTAGGAGCTAAGCTCACAGCTGTAGTTGATACTATGCCTATAGTAAGTAAGATAAAAAAGGAAAGAGAAAAAGAAAACCATTACAAGGTGCCAAAGCAAGTGCCTTGTAACACTAGACACCAAAGGAGAGAGAGTTAGTAGTTTAGAGTGAGAGACATGATAATGCAACATGACTAAGTGACAATAGGGAGATACGACAAAAATGTGACACTGTAAATATGACAATAACAATAATTGTTGAACATTTGTGCATTTCACTATACCTTTCATTTGGCTTTCCTCATACATGTACTATTTACCACATCACTGTTGAACTTTTGTATGTTGCTATCACTCCTACACTACATTTTCATCTGGCATTCCTCCTTTACACTTATGTACTTATGACACACTCCCACTTCTTCACAACCCTGCAGGGTTTCTCCCCACTCTCACACCACACATACTCTGGATGATGTGCATCCTACACACTTATGGGCATCTTTGTTCTCTTATATACAAGTGCCGCTTCAACTCTCTTCACACCCACTATATAAGATGCACACTGTACAACACTTTTCCTCAGTCATTGTCTTACAACAACACTGAGTGCATACACCTCTCTATGCACCTTATCCTCTGTCTTACAACAATCCTGCAGCTTGTTAGAAAGCACAATTGCCAAAATAGTGACTTGGCTTGGGTTTGAACCAAGGACCTCCCTTACTCTGGGTGGGTGTTCTAACCACTGAGCTACCAGGCCTTGTCTAAGTGAAGTGCTATCAGCATGATGTGGAGCTGTCATGACTACTGTAGAGTTGTAACTCTGTTACAAAAGTATTGTAGCTCTGTTATGAAGAGTAGTAGCACATGTACAGGGTCAGGCATTTGACCTTAACTCCAACACAGCTCCCTCTCACTTGTGTTGTGGCTCCTTACTATTGCCCACACCTCTTCTGTTGCTGCAGGTTATGGGCCCTGCCCAGTGCAAGGCAGGCAACACCACATTTCTTGCTTACCTCATCACTGGCCTATTCATCATCTCACAACTCTCCATCATTGCTGCATCCCCTCTGCAAAAAACCCACATTCCACCCCTCAACAGATCTTCCAACTATAAGGTCTGGTCAACCTTGGTCAGAAACTTATGATTCTAGGAATATGGAAGGTTCTCACAACCAACAAACCAACTCTGAAGTACGAAAATGTCATAGACAAAGAGGCTTCCCCACCAGAAAAGGAGGTATGGCACTGGGACAAGGATGTAATACTCAACCAAGAAGAAAGGGAAAAATGGGATGAGAATGATGACATCACAACAGCCTATATCAGGCTATACTGTTGACAACCATATGCTGACTAATGTCCTCCTTCCTTTTTCATCTATCTACTGTACACACACCCACACCTTCACACATACACATACACAGTTTATCTGTCCATGGTTCTCTGGTCTGTGCACCACTCCATTTACTATAAGTAGGTTGTGGTTCCACTGTATAAAGATAAGAACTATTCTAGTTCCACTCCCATGTATGACCTGCATTTATCAAGTTATTGGCCCTGCCTGGGTCATCAGCAGCACTCTTCTCTCAACTCTTGCTCTCACACTCTCAACTCTTCTACAGTCTCCCAAACTCATCTTCATTCTCACCATACTACATCTCACACAAACCTCATCCTCTGTCTCCATACCAAAAATCAATGTCACTCTGGAAGGTTCAGCAAACTACCACCAATGGGCCAACATGGTGAAATCAGCTCTCATTATTATGGGGGTATGGTATACTATTTCCAAACCATCCATTACCCCTGTTATCAGCACCACTGAGGTACCAGGTGGACCACCTATTGAGACTACTACCAACATGGATGAAATTCAACTCTGGCATGACAACAATGAAATCATGAAAGCTGTGATTTCTATGCATCATAGCTCACAACCACCCACCCTGATTTCTTCAGAAGCCATACTAGTGCAACAGGCATGGGGGCTGCTCAAAGCAACATATGCTGTGCCAGGCTGAAGGGGAATATCAACCACAACCACAACAATTGCTGGAGGGTGTGAGTCATAAGGTTCTCTAGACACCAGGGTAGAGGGAGTTAGTAGTTAAGAGCGATAAGTGTGATAACATGATGTGACTGGGGTGACAAAAGGAAATGTGACTTGTGCAACAAATGGGTGATATGACACAATAAAGAGAATGCAATGCAATATAGAACATGATAGAGAACACAATGCAATGGAGACAAAATGCAACACAATAATAGATGTGACCTATGAGGAACATGCACTTTCTTGATTGTTGGACATGCAGAGGGAAGTTTGGAATGTGCTTTTTCACAAACAGACTTGGATGGGGATGGGAAGTCAAATTGTGGGTGGGGAAAATCTGGTCTTTTCTGACAGATGATGCACTATCTAAATACAAGTCTAGCTCCAAGGCTGGAGCACAACAAAACACAACAGAAATTTTACAGTGCAGGGTCGATCATAGGGATATTTGAATTGAAGTGGAGTCAAATGCTGACTTTGTGACTCATGCCTCCATGGTTACTTTGGCAGGCCTGGACCACACCTTGGCCTATTTGTCCTATCAGTCCTGCTCCTCATTGGCTGAACCCAGTATTGTATTCTGATGTCTAAGCAATTGGGCAATTGATGTGACAGTGGATGATTGTTGCATGTGGTGCATTAATATTGCTGTGTTCACCTTTTGTTGCTGATGGTCATTTTCTGGTGTTATGCGCATGTGGTGCTCATCATCTCCTCCCAACTGAAATCTTGACTGTCCACAGTCAATGCAGTCAGACACAAGACACAGCCAGAAGGGACAACTTGCAGGGAGGGGGGGGGATGGCACAGGCAGAGTGAATGAACAAGCAGATGAGGTAGAGTGGCAGGGGTGGATGGGTGGGTATAGAGCTGCTCTCTAAGGTGCAGCAGGGCACAACACAGATGGGTGGGTATAGGACAATCACCACTGAACATGGGGGAGCTGATGCAGGAAAAGGGGTAGAATGTGACTGGGTGAGGACAATGGATGGGGCATGAGGATGCGACAGATGGTGAGTGTAGACCCAAGGTGGGAATGGGTGAACTGGAGGGTAAACTGGAGTGTAGCAATAGGAGCAAGCAGCAAAATCCAAAATTAGAGTGGGGGAACAGAGAAAGAAAAGAAAAGAGATGAAAGGAAGTGAGACAGATGGAAAAAGAAATGAGAACATAGGGCAGAGCATAGAGGGAGCAGGGAAAGGTGAAACAGATTGGGAATATGGTGGGCAAGAGTAAAAAAGGTGCAAAAGATAAGGTGAGTGGAGTCTGTATTTTTTTTCTTTTTTGTGAAGTCTTGTTTGAGTGAGGGAAAGAAGAGAGAAAGACATAAACACAAAAGGGAGCAAAAAACACAAACATGAAAGGGAGCAAAAAATGGGAGGAGGGCAAAAAGACACACAACAAGTGTGAAGGTGCAGGTAGTCCTGCCCTAAACCAGAGAGCATGATAACATTGACCGTCATTGATAAGCTTCATCAATACCATCCTCTTCATCCACCACCTATCAGCCAACATGTCCCACACTTCATCTTCCACTGCTACCTCCTCTGACTGTGTGCTTTTGCACCTGTGAGCATGCATGCATATGACACTCAATGAGTGGCCACAAGGTGAAGGGCTGCCCAAGGAGTCCTATTAGTTGTGGATGGTGGGTGCAGGGCACCTCTTGGTACATTGATATGTGCTGTGCCAGGCTGAAGGGTAAAAACTGTTAGTTTTCTAATACTACACACACACTTCCTTTGGCTACACCATCTTATGATACTTATGATACACATATCTGAATCCTTGGATCGCTCACTATACATCTGCACTCTTCACACCCCATGCATATCACTGGGATGATGCATGTCCCTCCCATTCTGGTAAATGTTGTATTCCCTACTTACTCTCCACTTCAACTTTACCTACAACCTACCATATAAGATGAGCAACCCACACTTCATACTCCTCAGACATCTTACTTCCATGTCTGAGTGAGTACATCACTTATCTTACTTGCTACACCTTCTTACCTCTATCCTGCAGTGTATCTAAACCGTGTTGCCTCACACATCCTGTGCTTGCAACAACTACTTATTACTGCAGGATGCACCTGCCCCTAACTATCTGGCTACTGGCCACATCATATGTCTTCGCTCTATGTTTCCATATCATTGTGCTTGTCTCCCATATCCTGTGTGCACAAAAACAACCACAACCACAACAGTTGCTGGAGGGTGTGAGTTGTAAGATTCTCTAGACACCAGGGCAGAGAGAGTTTAGTAGTTAAGGGCGATAAACATGATAGTGTGATGTGACTAGGGCAACAAATGGGTGATATGATGCAACACAATGCAATGGAGACTAGATGCAATGCAATGGAGACTAGATACAACACAATAGAGAACACAATGCAATAATAGATGTGATGCAATAGAGAATGCAATGTAATAATAGATGTGACCTATGAGGAATGTGCACTTTCTTGATAGTGGGAAATGCAGAGGGAAGCTCAGAATGTGCTTTGTCACAATGTGCTTGGATGGGGAAGAGAAGTCAAATTGTGGTCAGGGGAAATCTATTTGTTCTGACAGATGATGCACCATTTAAATACAAGTCTAGCTCCAAGATGAGAGCACAACAAAACAAAACAGAAAATTTACAATGTAGGGTTGATCATAAGGATATTTGCAATGAGATGGAGTCTGGACATGACAATTAAAGTATGGATGAGTGAAATAGGAAAAGTGCTGATTGTTACGAGGCACTTGCTTTGGCACCTCGTAACGCGTTTTCTTTTTCTTTTTTCTTTTCTTTTATCTTACTTACTAGTAAAGTGTAGTATTATTACTACAAGTGTGAGCTTAGCTCCACTTTACTTAGTAAGGACTTATCCTTTTCTTTTCTCTTTTATAGTACTTAAGTATTTACATACTTAAGTGTGAGCTTAGCTCCAGGTACTATATTAGACTTATCTTTTTCTCTCTATCTTTCTTTTATTTATTATAACATTTACTTGCTAAGGACTATTACTATACAATTAGCAAGGACTCCCCTTTTTCGCTCTTATTTACTCTTATTTGTTTCATGTTCGTTACGTGCTTGTGGCTGAGCCACTTATACCACATGATCTGTACTTACTGCGCATTACTGCGCATTATCGTTTACTTACTGCGCTTTACTACGCAAACTGTACTATAGTTAGATCACTAGTTTGTATAAATAGTTGACAAACTGGCAGTCTTAAACCCCAGTCTTGTCAACTTCGCAATCTAGGGATTCTCCTTATACTGCGCTTGAATTAAGCTCACTACCACCTCACTTCCCTCTCAGAACTAAAGTCTAAGACCTCTAAGAAACTCACTAAGACATCTTACGCTATAAAGTCAAACTGGATCCTCGTATCGTTATTGGTGGAATCATCCTCATAACTATATCGTTAATCCCCTTCTTCATCGTCATTCGGAATCTCTATTACATCCATCAAGCCAATATCCAAACCTTGGTTACCAGGAGTAACATTCTAGACCTTCCCTAAGACCGTCCAATAGGCCGCTCTTAGCACTGATCACATCAAATGCTGACTTCATGACTTGGGACTCCATGGACCACACCTTGGCCTACACATTTTATCAATCCTGTTCCACTGGCCAAACCTAGTCCTATAGTCCAACACCTAAACAAATGGGCAATTAATGTGACTGCAGATGATTGTTGCATGCAGTGCATTAATGTCGCTGTGTTTGCCTGAAGTTGCTGATGGTCATTTTTCTGGCTTTATGTGTGTGTGATGCTCATCAATGTAATGTGGACAGGCACAGGGGCACATGATACTAATTGTTGGCACACAGGGGCAGCACCAGCAGTGTGGCAGCTCAGAAGCCAACACCACCTTTGTAGAAGGTGTATGCAGCATCTTGGCACCCATTGCTGAGGCAAGCTGGGTCAGTTGGGTATGCAAATTCCTGCCACCAGCACAGATTGTGGAATGGGCCAGGCAGGCTGATGAGGTGCTCAAGTGGGAGCTGGAGCTCAAGGAAGTCACTGAACAGGAATGTGAGGAGCACAAGGCATGAGAATGGGTGGTGCAGGAGGTGCAGGAGGTGGCAGAGCATGAGGTGTGAGAACTCATGGAGTGGGAGGCACATGTGCTGGTGGAGCACAAGGCATGAGAACTTGTGGAGCAGGAGGTGCAGGAACTGGCAGTGCATGAGGCCCATGAGCAGGAAGAGTGTGAAGCCCAGGAATGCGCACAGGTGGAGTGCATGGTGTGGGAAGAGGCAGAGCTGGCATTGCAGGAGGAGGTGGAATGGGAGGTGGGCACATCATGCATGACCAAGGAACACCTGGCAGCACCACAGGTCAAGCTGGTGATGTCACAGGCAGGAGTTGGAACATGTGGGCAGAAGCCCAAGGTTGTTCTGCCCCCTCTGTAGCATGTGTGGGCATGAATACAAGAGTTGGGCATCAAGGCATGCACAGTGGCCCATTGCATGGCCAAAGGCAAACAACCTGCACCCACTGAGCCAATTGACATCAACAACACTGATAACAAGGACATTGATGACAAGGAGGGTGCCAAGGAGGAGGGCAAGGCCAGAGAAGACACAGCAGACCCAACCAGCTCAACCATGTTGACAGCCTTGAAATGTGGTGTGGAAGATGTGGATGAGGACACCACACCACACCAACAAAAATGTGCACATGCAGGCATGATGACCCCAAAGACAGTTGCTGGTGCAGCCAAGCAATGAGGGCAGAAGTGGACCAATGTGGGGCCAACACAGCAGGTACACACCCCCTCCATAACTTTCCCTTTACATGGTTGACCCTTCCCAGGCAACAAAGCCCTGTTCCTGGTGCCAACTCATGGACACCATGTGCATGTGGCATGAGTGGGTGGGATGATGTGTCAGGTGCATGCATCAGCAGTGATGCTGTGAGTCCACTGTACAGCCAGATTGGGCAGTTGCAGCAGGTGAGTCCCATTACAGGTGTGGCATGATGCAGACACTAATCATCTGATCACAGAACCATGGTCCCCGACACTGCTATTCACATGGGGCAGCAGTGAGGCAGCCAGGCCCAGTCACACTGTCATGCACAGTTGGTTGGAGTCTGAGGGGCCCTTACCAGAGGTAGGTGGCTACATGGGCCTCAAGTTTCTGATGACCCCACTGCACCTTGATTATCAAAACAGCAACACAGCAGAAGCCACCAATTGGGGTGCCCTTTGGTGGTACAAGACATGGTATACCAAGCTGGGACTGTGATGCCTCTTGATCAACCAGTCCATGCACCTGCTGGAGGCCAAGATCCAGATCATCCATGCACAACTTGCAGAACAAGAGTGACAGAGTGTGGAGTGCAGTGCACTGCATTGGAAGGCAGTGGGGTCAAAATGCAAGGGCAAAGAGTGGGAGTAAAGGTTGCCACACACATATTTTTGTTGTCTTATTTTTTGTACATCTATAAGCTGCCAGGAACCTGCAATAAAAGAGAGTCCAATGGTGAAAGTGATAGAGAAATGATGAGTCCAATAAGCAGTAGTAAAAGAACAAAGAAATTAGCAAAATATAAAATAAGGAGGGGTCACTGTTTTTAGTTGCTCTCTGTGTCACTCTCTTCAACATCATCAAGCATATTAGACTCAATTTGATGGAGGCAGTCAGTCATGATGTCGATAAGTTTGTTGAGCAGAGGCAAGGATATTGCCTGTCACATGAAATAGGGGATGATGCAAAATGCCATGATAGACCTGTCAAGAACTGCACTGTCAAGTTCACAGAGTATATATGCACCTCCTCTGTTGCATGACAGTATGATAAGAG
Source organism: Albatrellus ellisii (assembly GCA_003314395.1). NCBI lineage: Eukaryota > Fungi > Basidiomycota > Agaricomycetes > Russulales > Albatrellaceae > Albatrellus > Albatrellus ellisii. The sequence continues at coordinate 9,888 of QLPN01007071.1, forward strand.
GCCCAAGGTAGTGGGGGCACATTTTGTGGTTTAGTGCTTTTTTAATGGTGGTGTGGCAGATGAGGATGAGAGCACTGTGCTGGAAGTTGAAGTTGCAGATAGTCATATCAAATTTGTGTTCAAATCTGGCCACAGCTTCCCATTGCACATCAAATACTGTGGAGTGTAAGTCTGTTAAATGCTCTTGATGCTTCTGGAGCACAATTGCCCTGCAAGAAATGAGGTTGGTGGTGGATAAAACAGAATCTGGTGGTGGAACAAGATATGTAGCTTCAGTGATGTTGAGGGGTAGGATAGGGTGTGTGCCAGTAGCTGCAAAATAAGGGGAACACCCCATTTGCCTACAAATTGTAATGTGGTCAGCCCAAAACATGGAGTACACAACCTGAGACCATTTTGACTGGTTGCCATCTGTAGCCTTGAACAATGCCTGGCACACATCGAAATGTGGATGCTTGACAATGCCATTAGTGCAAGAATTGTAACTGGAAATGCAAATATGTCAGATGTGATACCTCTGTGCCAAATATTTGAGCACTTTGACATATGGTGTGCCATTGTCAGACACAATATCCATAAGCACTCCCCAGCAACAAAGGACATCTTCAAATATCCAGTCACTGAGGGACTTCACTGTCTCAGAATGTAGCATGCAAAACTTGGGATAATGCATGAGTGAGCAATGTCCTTGTGCAATATACTTATATCCACCAGATGGAGGCATGTGCATGGAACACATGTACATTTTGGTGAATAAGGGTGCCAGCATTGCAACTGTCAGTGGCAGCAAGACATTCCTAATCTGCCACAGTTGACAGATATGGCACATCCACACAAACCAGGCTATATCTTGTGGCAATTGTGGCC
>QLPN01007076.1:4367-14880 GCA_003314395.1 Albatrellus ellisii
TATTATTTTCCCTATTTTTCTCTTCATTTTTCTCTATTTTCTTATGTCTCTATCGTCATAGATCTTACAATCGCTCCTGATCTATCGAAGTGATTTCCACGGTCACATACTCTTTCTCTTCGTCTTTATCGGCCGATGACACGTATGTCGTCCGATTTCCGATCGGCCCGTTCTATCTTTAGTTATGACTCTTTCTCTCACGACTACTGCGCATGCTCACCAATTCTTCTCACACCTGCTGCGGAGTATCACCAATCACTCCCACAGTTACTGCGGAGCTCAGTCAGCAATGACGCGTCCCCTCTATTATTAGATATGATGTCATTACTTTACTTTCTCGTTCTCCGGCCCTATACTGTACTGCATGGTCTGTGCACGCTTCAGGGTACTATATATACATAGGACTCCTAGCGGTTTATTCCCCAGTTCTGATCATCTGGGATATCCGCTAGGTACAGTACACTTCTCTCTTCTTACTTACTATAGGCTAATATATCTGGGATATCCACTAGTCTAAGCGCGATCGTCCTTTATTGTTTTAGCTTTATCAGTTGTTCGGCTTCGACTTAGCGTTGGCCTCACAGAGTGGCATTTACAGAACGACTGTCTTCTGCTGAGCTCAGCAATGGAGAATACCATAAGTTACAGTAAGTGGCAGGTGCAACAAGCTGTGATGCAGATACTGGCATTTCTCTGAGAGCCGGTGGTGGAGGACCATCGGAGACTGAGGACATCCACAGGCCAAGACATGCCTATGATGAATGGATGGAGTGGGACAAGGCAGTGGGCAGGGTGTCTGCTGTGGTGCTGACGCTAGGCTCACCCTCGTTGCCTGTGTGTGAGTGTGCATAAAAAGCATACCTTCAGAGTGGACAACAATGATCCCATGACCTATGTGGAAGGCGCAACACCTTCTGCCTCTAGTTGGGACCATGATGATGACTTTGCTCCACTGAAAAAATAAAAGAAAACACTTCTGGAAACAATATTAACATAGAACAAATATCTATTGACGTGATGGTGCACCATGGACAAGTAGCACAAGGAGATCCATTACCCCAATGTGTGCCACGTCATACTCAATGAGCAGTAGCAGCGATATTGAGCAGATTCCAGTACCCTGTGTGCCCTAATCTTGCCCAACCTCACACTTGCTGCCATCAAGGACGCTTGCATGAAACTACAGAGCTGCTCAATGTCACGGCATAGAACTCATGGATGCCGACCACAGTACATGTGCCCATGTCCTCTCTCTGTGAATTTTGTGTCTAACTGGCAGTGCCAGCAGATGCCATTGCAGCAGAGGTGCAATACCATTGTGCACTGGTGTATGCACACTCAACGACACAGAGAGGACACTCGTCAATGCACTGGCACTAGTGCAGGCAATGTGGCCATGGTAGCAGAGCCTGAGCGTGGTGCCAATGGAAGGAGAAATAGGACAGATATGTTGTTTTTAGCTGAATTATTCATGGCAAGTCTATCAGTAACTCACAATATATCGGTTGTTCTTTCCCAGCCCTACCTCACTCTCCCACCTGTGACCTCTTAAGTCCATCCTCCTGTGGTAAGATAGCCACAAAATGCACACTCATGGCGCTCATTTTGTGGCTTTTGTGCATGCTCAATGCATCCCCATCATGCTGCCATCCCTCCCATCTCGCGGCTTTGGTGCATGCAGTAGTATTTGGTTCACAGACGAAAAGGTCTAACATTTCAAATCTGTTATAATGACTGGGCAGGATCACGTCAGTGTTGCAGACTGCACCACTGGTTGTTGACACTTGACTTGCACGCACACCTCCTTTGGCTCACCTACGACCCTGCATGCATACCACTTACTTACATACTACATACATACCATCACATACCACTCTCCCTCGGCCTTCCTACAACCCTGAGGTCACTCACACTCCACTCTTTACTCCGGGACGACATGCGTCCCTCCCAATTATAGCAGCTGTTGTACTACATACTTACATCTCTGCTACAACTCTACCACCATACACTATATAAGACCACATCCCACCATACACACTCCTCAGACATCTTGCACACTGTCTGAGTGAGTACTCCCCTACCTACATCTTATTTCTTCTCTCATTTCACCTGCAGCATCTCTTACTATTGCACCATGGTGCCTACTGCACTCATGTTCACTACTGCTGCAGGTTAGCATCTCTCCTGCCTTAGATGTCTTGCACACTGTCTGACATCTCTTACTATCACACCATGGTGCCTACTGCACTCATGTTTACTACTGCTGCAGATATGCTGTCTGCAATCCAATCGCTGCTCAATGTTATCACTCTCATATCAGTCCTCATTGCCTGCCCAAGCCTGTGCTCACACTGGTGAGGAACAGAGCTGGCATTGATATGTGTTGTGCCGGGCTGAAGGGGAAAAGTAACCACAACCACAGCAATTGCTGGAGGGTGTGAGCCATAAGGTTCTCTAGACACCAAAGTAGAGAGGAATAGTAGTTAAGCATGATAAGCATGATAGTGTGACTTGACTAGAGCTACAAGAGGAACACAACTTGGGTAACAAACCAGTGATATGATGTGATAAGACAGATGCAATATGACACAAAGGGGAGCACAATAGATAATCCAATGTAATGGAAACAAAATGTGATGCAGTAGAGAATGCAACACAGCACAATGCAATGGAGAACACAATGGAGAATGCTACGCAACGCAATGATAGACACAACTTACAGGGAACGTGCACTTTTCTTGATAATAAGACATGTGGGGGGAGGGTCTATATGCGCTTTTTGATTATGGACTCAGACAGGAGAAGAAGTCAAATTGAGGGCAGGGGAAATCTGGTCTTTTTGATGGACAATGCGCTATCTAAATACAAGCCTAGCTCCAAGACTGGAGCACAACAAAACACAACAGAAAATTTACAGTGTAGGGTCGATCATAGGGATATTTGAAATGAAGTGGAGTCTGGATGCGAGTGAATAAAGTATTGTACTATAGTGGATGAGCAAAAGAGGAATAGCACTGATTGCACCAAATGCTGACTTCACAACTTGTGCCTCCATGGTTACTTTGGTGGGTCTAGACCATGCCTTGGCCTATTTGTCCTATCCCTCATTGGCCAACCCAGTATTGTTTTCTGATGCCTGTGTGAATGAGTGATTACTGCAACTGTGGATGATTGTTGCGTGTGGTGTGTTAATGTCACTGTGTTCACCTAATATCGCTGATTGTTGTTTTCTGGCATTATGTGCATGTGGTGCTCATCAGCATACCTCTCCAATGTTGCCCCACATGGCAATTTGAGCTAATGCTCATGATTATGGTCAGAGAGAGCTGGTACATGAGGTGCACAGGCACAGTGGTTGACACAGGAGGGTGTGTGCTATGGGGCACAGGACATGAGTGTGGGACAGAGGAAGAGATGGCAGCACAGACAGCCATGATGGGACTGATGACTGCATTGATGATGTCAGGTCACTCACATGCAGCCTCATAGCAGACCTCAGTGCCACAGGCAGCAGAGATAATGTCATGAGCACTGATGCGGGAGGAAGGGGATACAGTGAGCACACTGGATGACTCGCCAGAGATGAGCGATGCAAGCGAGTGGCACCGCTGTTCTGCTTGACAGCCATAAGGATTCTTCCCACCCTATGAGTGCCAATGTATTCTATGATAGGCAGTGAACCCATTGGGTCATGTTGGATGGCACTCATCTTCATTCCCAGATCCTCTTGTTAGTATGCACTCAGACATGGAACCTGCAAGTTGCCATGTTCTTGCCAAGGACTGCTCTGAGACTTGCAACAGCCTCAGGACCTCAAATGCAGGGATGATTCTAGCACATGCATCATATGTACCTTCTATTGGCTCTGCTAGTACCAAGGCAACTGCACAGAGAAGTGCCAGGAGTGTGTGAAGAAGCTGGTGGTGGACCAGTGCAAGAACAATGTCACTGACGAAGACCACAAGCATGTGCTCAGTGTGTGCAAGAGCACTCTCAAGGATAGCAATGGTGTATACCCAAGTGCTGATGTTTGTGCCCAGGTGTGCATGAGAGATGTTCATCTGACTGTTGAGTGTTGTCCCCGCCATCATTGATGGCAGCATAAGCCATAGTATATTGTTCACTTAAGGATGCAGTTATTTGTGCTCCAGACCTCTATGCTCCCCTCTCAATACTCAGAGCTTGACTCTGTCTTCTGACATCAATTATCCTTGAGTCAGAGTACCATTATCACGTTCCACACGAATCCACTGCATGGTGTGCCCATCATGGCATAAAACCACAAATCCATGTTGGATCTTTACAGTATAATGGACATCGAAAGAAACCAGCATGCCTATTATAATACTCGTGCTTCTTCTGTTTGCAGTCAGTCCATAGGGTGAAACTGTACATCCATTTCCTGGCTCGATCTGTTTGGGAAGTGCTGCTGGCTTGGACTTGTGTTGTAGATATTAAAGCAAGCCAGCCAACGTTACTGACCAATAGCTTGGGTCCCGCATGGTATGTACAGTGAACCATGTCAATGTGACACTAGCAATCGCTCTAAGGCTTCTGGTATTGATCATGAGGCATGAGGTCTTTTTGATCGACTCTTAACCAAGACATGAGTCGTCTACTTTGGAGTGGACCAGAGCATCCTTTGGTGCTCAAAGTCTAGACCAATCATTTATGAGATGAAGTCCTCACACGCCAATGCTGTAACCCACATACTAATATCCACCTGGATTCAGTATTTGGGGGCAGTGCTTAGAGAGTATCCTTATCTGCAAAGATGTGGGCACAAGGTCTGTGCTTCAGAGGAGTAGTCAAAGCAATGGGGCAGTGATGGTGTCCACAATGTACACAGCTGGCTTCTTGAGAGTCCATTGATGAGCAAATGGCATAGTTATGAGTGCTGTCCTCCCTACTGTCTGGAACAAGTCTGCAAGGATGTCAGTGAGTAGCTTGTACCATTCTGGAATTCCAGTGAATGGGGTCAATGAAAAATGATAGGTGATGGAGGTGGGAAGACAACACAAGGGGACTGGTGGACATGATTTCCTAAAACAGTGCCATTGGTTGAGTCCCACAGCCATTGTCTTAGATAATGATAGCCAGCATGTCACTGGTTTTGGCACCAGGCAAAAAGTCATTTAATGGGTGTTTGCAGATTTTGACCATTTTTCAAGTGGCACAATCAATTCTATCTATTATCCCTTCATACTTCACATGAATGGTGCATTGCATACAAGCTACATTTGTTTAAATCTTCATTAAAGAAATAAGAAGACTTGATGAATGCCAGGGGGTGCCAAAAATGGGTCAAGAGTTTATTTGTCCCAGGGGGCACCTGGTCACCTGACACATTGTTACAAGGTTGTCACAGGTTGATTTGAGACTCTGCAAATTCATGGGACCAGTGTTCTACTGCAGCCTCAGCACAATAGTGGGACTTCAAATCGTCACATCAATGCTGCTGCTTTTGCATCCTTTCATGTTTTCTTCATAGGATCATGTCATTTGCTTATCTCACCTCGGAAAAATCATGAAAGTATTCTGTGATGCCAATAAATATGATATATTAATCTTAAACCTAATCAATACCCCTTTGCCTTGGTATGGGCAGAATAAGGTCAAAAAATGGCTTTTTACTGTATAAACTTGATATTTTGTGTGTTTGAACATATGTAAAAAGAAAGTTAATCATCATGTATAGAATACTGAGATGCATCTGTCTGAGCTCTATTCAATGAGTGGATGCAGAGAAAAAGCCAATCTGCAAACACTAGGTACCTGCAAACTGGTGAGAACCCACTGTATGGCCTGTTATATGCTATGGACAGACCCAGGTGCCCATCTGTAACTAGTCAGTCAGTTCCCAGACCTTGAGTCTCATGCCCATGACCTTCTATAAAGCCCTGTTCTGTATCTGTGTGCACTCTAGTATCCATCAACATGTTGTAATAATATTTGCCATGTTCAGGCACTTGCATCTTCATCTTCATAAGAGGGCATGAGTCCCTCTCCCAACCACCAACAAAGACCTGCCTTTGATCTGCCCCTCATGTGTTGATTTCTCTGACTCTTTACTATAGGATGCTGTGCATACTCCCTTTACATACTGAGTACATCCTACATTTCACCTTATCTTATCTTCTCTCTACTGGCCTATTGTACTGGTAGCCTTTCACATGGGTTTATTTACTCAACCCACATCATTCTCCTTCTGGGATGCTCCTTGTCTCTTGTCAGGCCACTATTATTTTCCTTATTTTTCTCTTCATTTTTCCTATTTGTCTTATGTTTCTATCACTATAGATTGTACAATTGCTCCTGATCTATTTAAGTGATTCCCATGGTTGTGCATTCCTTTTGTTCATCTTTATCAGCCAATGACATGCCTGTCATCTGATCTTAGATTGGCCCACTTATGAAGTAGTTATGACTGTCTTTCTCACCATTACTGTGGAATCTTTTTTATTGTTCTCACAGTTGCTGCACTTATTGTACAGCACTGATGTGTCCCATCTATTGTTAGCAATGACTTCATTCCTTTTTGCTCTCATACTCCAGCCCTATAGTGTATAGCATGGTCTGTGCACTAGTTCCAGTACTATATATTGTGAGGCTGATGCTATGTTGAAGCTGAACAACTGAAGAAAAGGCTAAAACAACCAAAAGGACAATTGTGCTTAGAACCTAGCAGATATCCCAGATATATAATCAGTAAAGAAGAGACAAGAAAGACTAGAAACTACTGTACTGTTGAAAGTGGGCAGCACAGCTAGGGAAGCAAACACATGACACAGAATTGATAAGTGTTAAGCCCAAGGGCCATTATAGCAAGAGACCAGGCTGTAAGATAGAGAAGATGTGTACCAGAGGGAAGAGGGTACACAGAAGACAGAAAGAGCTGCAATAGAGCAGGTATGTCAGAAGAGGACTCAGAGAGTAGAAGAGATACTCACCTCAGCACATGCAGAAGTGCTGAGGTGAGAAGATGATGAGATAAAGAAGATATAGTAAGAGCAAAATAGAGTTGAAGAGGAGCTCAAACCATAAAGAGAAAGGAAATACCAATAAGATGAGATAGAGATAAGTATACTTAATAAGTAAACAGTGTGATCAGCATCATAAGGTAATGAAAAAACTAACATGTACCTAGTGGATATCCCAGATGATCAGAACTGGAGAATAAACTGCTAGGAGTCCTATGTATATATAGTAGATGAGGTGTGAGGCCAATGCTGTGTTGAAGCTGAACAACTGAGGAAAGACTAAGACAAAGAAAAGGACAATCATGCTTCAACTAGCAGATATCCAAGATGTATTAGAATAGTAAAGAAGAGAGTAGAGAACTGGTACTGTACCTAGCAGATATCCCAGATGATCAGAACTGGAGAATAAACCACTAGGAGTCCTATGTATATATAGTACCCTAGAGCATGCACAGACCATGCAGTACAGTATAGGGCTGGAGAATGAGAAACTTGTTGTTATTTAAGGTTCTTCATCAACTCTCATCTTATTTTCTTATCTTGAGATTTCCAGACTTCATGTTACATCTTATCATATCTTTCTTTGTCCTCATGCGTTTAGGTTCTAACTCCGCACATATACTGTACACACTCTTATAGTTCAGACTCCGCATTTACACGTAGTATAAAAGAGTTCCTGGGTAGCACAACTGCTTTCTTCAGTTGCTCATCTCGGACTCTAGGTACTGTAACATCACTTATACTTTATTTACTTAGTTGCTCATCTCGGACTCTAGTCCCCCACTTAGTGTGGTGTTTGTAGCTTCCATTGGTTCTAATCACAAGTCACTGTCTATCGAAGTTTAATAAAACTATAGTAATGATGTCATATCTAATAATAGAAGGGATGCGTCAGTGCTGACTGAGGCTCTGCAGCAACTGTGAGAGTGATTGGTGATACTCCACAGCAGGTGTGAGAAGGATTGGTGAGCATGCACAGTAAGGGTGAGAAAATGAAGTATTACTAAAGATAGAATGGGCTGATTGAAGATTGGATGACATATGCATCATTGGCTGATAGGGACAAAGAAGTAGAATGCATGACCATGGGAATCACTTTGATAGATCAGGAGCAATTGTAAGATCTATGGTAATAGAGACATAAGAAAATAGAGGAAAAGGAAGAGAAAAATAGGGAAAATAATAGTGGCCTGACATGAGGGAGTGATTGGTGATACTCTGCAGCAGGTATGAGAAGGATTGGTGAGCATCCACAGTAATAGTGAGAAAATGAGTTATAGCCAAAGATAGAATGGATCAATTGGAGATCTGATGACATACATGTCATCAGCTGATGAAGATGAACAAATAGAATGTGTGACCATGAGAATCACTTTGATAGATCAGGAGTGATTGTAAGATCTATGATGATAAAGTCATAAAGAATATAGAGAAAAATGAGGAAAAATAGGAGAAAAATAAGAGTGGCCTGACATATATCCAGTAGTTCACTTAGTGTTTTATCCCCAGTTCTGATCATCTGGGATATCCACTAGGTTCAGTAGCCTCTAGTCTTTTCTTGTCTTACTTTACTGATTATATGTCTGGGATATCCACTAGCTTTGAAGTGTGATTATTCCTTTGTTTGTTTTAGTCTTTTCTTCAGTTATTTGGCATTGATGATAGTGTTGGCCTCATGTCTCTTTATAGTTCACACTCCTCTTTAACCTTGTTGTGTTCACTATATCTTCTCTCCTCTCCTGCCCTTAATCCTCAGCACTTCTGCTAGTTGCTGAGTTGTTCTTCTATCTTTGTGTACCCCTGTCATTCTGTATGCTCTTCCATCATCTCTCAGTCATGTATGCCCAATGGGACTATGTCCTACTGGGTATCTTTGTCTTATTGGCCCTTAAGGCCTATGCTTATTATGTGTGGGGCTGATGCTAGGCAGCAAGGTCACACAACTGAACAAGAGGAGGATGAGAAGGAAGGCTTTGATAGTGCAAGAGACTAATGTGCTGAATAGTGGATATCTCAGATGTACTAAGCTAAGGAATACATGACTAGCAAAGTACAGTATACATAGTAAATAGATCAGTGCACAGACCTGTTGAAACTGGGCAGCACAGCAAGGGAAGCAAACACTGTTGAAATCTGGGCAAGGCAGCAAGCCTAAAACAGACTGAGATTGAGAGATGGGCTAAAGCCCATGAGAACAAGAGGAGAGGGCACAACTGCCACATCTGTAAGATAGAGAAGATGTGTACCAGAGGGTAGAGGGTACACAGAAGAAAGAGAGCTGCATAGAGCAGGTATGTCAGAAGAGAACTCAGAGAGTAGAAGAGATACTCATCTCAGCACATGCAGAAGTGCTGAGGTGAGACAAAGACAAGGTAAAGAAGATATAGTAAGAGCAAGATAGAGTTTAAGAGGAGCTCAAACCATAAAGAGAGAAGAAATACCAATAAGATGAGATAGAGATAAGTGTACTTAATAAGTAAACAGTGTGATCAGCATCATAAGGTAATGAAAAAACCAACAAGACCATGTGCTGTCACTTTAGGGTAGGTACTTGTAAGTAAGATGCACAGCATCTGTGAGAAGTATCAGTAAGCAATGTGTAGCATTGCACAGCATCAGTGAGTATGAGTCATAGTAATATAGTAATCAGTCTGATGAATAAGTAATGAGTCATAAGTAATCAATATAGATCTGATAAGATTGTGATAAGATGTATGGATCAGATCTTGAGTGATTGATTGAAATAAATTGTAAAATGAATAGAAAAACAAATGTGTCCTGACATTATGATGCAGTCAGCTATTGTCAGGACATGTTATTTTTCTTTTCATTTTACAATTTTCTTTTATCTTATCACTCAAGATCTACATCATATCTTATCTCATCTGATTAGATATTTCAAGATAATCTATGACTCATTCATGATTCATCATTGGGCTGGTTACTCATTACTTATGACACATATTCTCATGATGGCTGTGCAATGCTGCACATTACTTACAGATCATTCTCATGCATGGTGTGCATGACATCATGCTATCCTTGTTTGATACTTTCAAATGCCTGCCCTACAGTGACATACATGGTCTGTGCACACAGGCACTTACTATATATACTGTACTCCTTAGTGTACTTATTCTTTAGCTTAGTACTTCTGGGATATCCATTTCATAGTGTGTTAGTCCTTGCAATACTATCATCCTTTCCTCCATTCCCTCTTCAATAGGACTACTGTGTGACCTCACTAGTAGCATTGGACTCACAGCTATGCCTTTCATCATCACACACTGTAACTAGCACCTTTGTTTCACCCTGTCCTATGATGATGTCATCCTTGATCCCCACAAATCCTAGATTTTCACTCCACAAAGTGTTCAAGGGCCTCATCACAGTGTCCAGTCCTTCAGTTCTCCTGCCTGTCTTATATACAATTGTGCAGGCATCCTCAGCATTCCCTCCTTTAATGTCTACTGCTGGCAGACTTCTCAATGTTATGGATATGATCAAGGTGTGGCTCTTCTGCTCTCAGTTGT
>QLPN01007088.1:0-13633 GCA_003314395.1 Albatrellus ellisii
GTAACAGTTTTCTTTCTTCTTTTTTACTTTTACTTTTTATATATCTTACTTACTATAAGCATAGTATTAACTGCAGCTTGAGCTTAGCTCATACTTATAGTAAGCACTCTATCTTGTTTCTCTTTATAGTACTTAAGTATTTACATACTTAAGTGTGAGCTTAGCTCTAAGTACTATAAAAGACTTATCTTTTCCTTTCTTATCTTTCTGTATTTATTATAACATTTACTTGCTAAGGACTATCACTATACAATTAGCAAGGACTCACCTCTTTCGTATTTATTTGTCTTTGTTTATCACTTGTTCATTTTGCACTTGTGGCTGAGTCACTTACTATGCCTATGGACATGTCTTAGGTCATGTGACATCATTGATTGCTGCACAATCATCGTTGATCCATGAACCTTGTTTACTTGTACTATCTTTAGGACTCTGGTTTTGTACAAGTAGTTGAAAGCCTGGCAGTCTTAAACCCCAGTCTTGTCAACTTTGCAATCTAGGGATTTACCTATACTGTGCTTGATCTAAAGCTTGCTACACTCTCACTTCATTCCCTAAGAACTAAGTCTAAAATCTCTAAGTCACTCTAAGCATTGCTAAGATGTTCTAAACTCGTCACTCTGGATCCTCATTTAGTCATCAGTGGTATCATCCTCATCACTATCTCATTGATCCCACTCTTCATCATCATCAGGAACAGTTATTATGTCTATCAAGCACATATCAATTACCTTGTTACCAGGGGTATTATTGTTTCAGACCTTCCCTAAGACTGTCCAATAGGCCACTCTTAGCAGGAACAGGATTGTTGCAAATAAACACATTGGAGACATCAAGTGAGTCTGCACTCTTGTAACTGCATGCATCTTTATTTTTGTGATCTCCCCAACACTCAGTCAGATCCTCAAATTGCAAAAACCCAATACTTCTTTTTGGCAAAAATTGAATTGATGGGACCCACACAGTAGTGTTGGCACAGTCACCAATGACTGGGGTTTAAGACCACCAGGCTTTCAACTACTTATATAAAACTAGAGTTCTAATAATAGTAATATAAATAAGGTTCATGGATCAATGATAATTGTGCAGCAATCAATGGAGTCATGTGACCTGAGATGTGTCCATAGTAAGCTAGTTGTAAAGTAGCCACAAGTGTGATTGAAATGAGAGTTAAACAAAGACAAATAAAGATGAGATAGTATGTGTGAGGTGCACACTAGGCAGTGAGGTCACAAATGTAAGAGGAGGAGGATTGATGAGGGACAAGATAATACTACTAAGATGATTTACACTGTATAGTGGATATCTCAGATGTATAAAGCTAAAGAACTAGCTACTACAAGGGTACCCTATATATACTGGGAAGATCAGTGCACAGACCATGCACTGCAACTTTAGGGCAGGCATATGTACTAAGATGCACAGCATTGCACTGCATCAATAAGTGACTGTGAGAAATGTAGTCATAATTATATAGTAAGTAGTCCAATGACTAAATGAGAATGTGTCATAGATAATCATGATAAGATCTACTAGTGATCTGATAAGATGAGATAAGATATCTCTAGTAGATCTTATGTGATAAGAGTAAATGAAATTGTAAAATGAAGAGACAAATAAGTACATTCTGACAGTATGAGTCCTTGCTAATTGTATAATAATAGTCCTTAGCAAGTAAATGTTATAATAAATAAAGGGAGATAACAAAAAATATAAGATGCCTTATAGTACTTGGAGCTAAGCTCACACTCTAGTATATAAATACTAAAGTACTATAAGGAAAGATAAGTCCTTACTAAGTAAAGTGGAACTAAGCTCACTTGGAGTAATAATACTACACTTTACTAGTAAGTAAGATAAAAGAAAAGACAGAAAAAGAAAAATAAGTCCATTGTGAGGTGCCAAAGCAAGTGCCTCATGACATTCAATGGGTTTGAGCACATTGATGCACTCTTCTGCCTTGGATGCTGACCATGTGCAAGGTGAGGGTGATGAGAAGGGCTGAAATCAGCTCTTGCAGTGCATGGTCCACTGCACTACTGAGCTCTTGTACTGCAGCTGCAGCACTGCACATGCAGCTTTGGCTATCCATTTCCTGGTAAGTAATGGGGGTATGCTAAGGCTCCAGCCCATGCACCACTGTGCACACAATGGCACATGAGGGGCTGGTGGCATTAGCACTTCTGGCCTTGGCTGTCCCATGACAGCAGTAGTCACATGAGCAGGACCCCATGCTTGATGATAACACAATAGTCTGCAATAAATATGTGTGAGTTTCTTTATATTCCTGTGTAGCACACTGTTCTTACCATTGGGGCAGGGGGAGGGTCAGGTGGGGGCACATATACAAAACTGTGCATATTGAGCTGGAAAACCTCATTGAGTCAGCACATGAGTCTAAGAAACAAGAAAGGTGGGCCCATACCTCACACACCAGTGGGAGACTATGGCACTCCTGGCTGGCACAGATGATGTGCACCAGCACAGCACAGTGCATGTGCACAGGAGGAATGTGTGGCACACTGTGCAAGCAGTGGCATGGGTGAGAAGGCGGTGGCCACACTGTTTGTATGGCAGTGCAGGCAGGTAGGGGGCCACTGTTGACAGTGGGGACATGGGCATGCAGGTGGGTAGGGGGCCATGTGCCACTCATATGGCAGCTGTGCAGACAGGTAAGAAGCCACATGCTGTTGACACAGCAGCAATGAGGGTGTGTGGGTGGGAGTAGGAGAGATGTACCAATTGCCTGCATCATCTTGAGTGGATGCAGGCAGGGCAGGTGGGCAAGTTGCCATGCTGTGCTGGTACAGTGACAGCATGACTGAGCTGGTGGCCATGCCATATTGGCACAGCCACAGGGTGGGTGGGGTAGTGGCCATGTGCTGTTGACAGTGGTGATGTGGGCATATGGGTGGGAACAGGAGGAGGGACATACTAATTTCTCATGTTATTTTGAGTGGATGCAGATGGCAAGCCAGGAAACTGCCATGCTGTGCTGGTATGGCAGTGGCATGGGTGCATGGGTGGGTGCTGTATCCTGGTACAGCAGTGGTGTGGGTGGCCAGGTGGTGGCCACCCACTGTTAGTAAAATGGCAGTCTGGGCAGGGTGGTAGTGGCTGTGTGCTGTTCAAACAGTAGCCATGTGGGCAGGTAGGGGGTCATGCAGGTGGGAATAGGAGGGATGTACCAGTTGCCCACATCATCTTGAGTGGACATGGGCAGTGAGCCAGCAAGCTGCCACACCATGCCAGTATGGTGGTGGTGCAGGTGTGCATGCAGGCACAGGGTCCTGGTACAGTGGCAGTATGGTTGAGCAGGTGGTGGCCCACTGATGGTATGGTGGTGGCACACAGGGCAGGTAGACAGCTGCATGCTGTTGACACAGCAGCAATGTGGGCACATGAGTGGGCACAATAAGATGTACATACCACAATAGCCTGCATCATCTTGAGTGGATGGGGGCAGGGTGGGCAGGCAAGTTGCCACACTGTGCTGGTACAGCAGTGGCATGGGTGAGGAGGAAATGGCTGTGCTGTATTGGCACAGCAGTGGCATAGGTGGGTGGGCAGGTGGTGGCTGCACACTGATCATACAGTGGCAGTGCAGGTGGATAGTGTTAAAAAGTGCAATGAGTGGCATGGCAGTCCTCAGCACCTTAGCACTCCACTCAAGGAGGCCTGAAGGGAGATGGTGGATAGAGTGCAGGCAGAAGCCCAAGTAAACCAAGAAGCAACATCATGATTGTGAAATAACAGTTGACAAGGAATGTAAGCCAATCCATGATGAGGGAGATAGGTAGATAACTGACTGTAGAACTATGTCCCAGACCCAGACTATAAGTACCTAAGTACATGGTGCACAGACCAGGAAAGATGAGCCCTAATGTGTGTGCAGACCATGCATGACAGAGTGTGTAGGTAAGTTAACACAAGGTGGTCATGTGGTAAAGGAGCACACAGCAGATGATCAGATAGGGAAAAATCAACAGATAGGGGGTGGTGCACTGTGGAGACAGTGGTGATGTGGGTGTGTGGATGGGAATGGGAGGAGGGACATACCAGTTGCCCATGTTGTCTTGAATGGATGTGGGCAGCAAGTAATCTGCTGCACTGTGCTGGTACAGTGGCAGTGTGGACACATATGCAGGTGCAGGTGGGTAAGCAAGGGGCAGTGCAGGCCCATGTATCCTTGCACACTGTGCAGTTGCCAGCTGGCACCTTGGCTGTGCAGTGCCTGTCAGGCACACTGCAGTGGGGGTGTGGTACTGGGCTGTATGTGGGGTGATGTTCATACTGCAGCAGCATGGGTGAAGATATATATAGCAACAGAGAATAAAAGGAAACAATGATAGATACAACAATGTATGTAAGTAGAAGTGGATGAAGAATAGGCAGAAAGTTGAATATAATTGATAGTTCTGTTGACAGAACACATACCTGTGATGTAGGGAAGGTGAGGATGAAAGAAAGGACAAAGAGGGCACAACATTTGTCTGTCAGCATACACCAGCACAGCATGTGGACATGCAGGAGGAATGTGTGGCACACCATGCAGCAGTAGCACAGGCAAGGTGGTGACTGCACTGTTTGTATGGCAGTGGCATGGGCAGGTAGGGGGCTGTGTGCTGTTGACACAGTGGTGATGTGAGTGCACAGCTGGCACAGAGGGGGAGGTATGTACCAATCACCTGCATGGATGCAGGCAGTGAGCCAGAAACCTGCCACACTGTGCTGGAATGGCAGCAGTGCAGGTGTGCATGTGGGTGCAGCACCCTGGTACAGTGGTGGGGTCATAATGGCCATGCACTGTTCATACAGTGGTGGTGCAGGCAGGCATGGGCACGGATAGGGCAGGAAATAGAGTCTACCACTCTAGATGATGTCAAGGAGAGTGACATAGAGTGAACATATTTCTTTTACTTTCTTTCTTTCTTTCTTTCTTTCTTTCTTTCTTTCTTTCTTTCTTTCTTTCCCTATGAAATTTTAATATTGCTCTCTCCATTTCACCATTATATCTCTTTTTATTGCAGGTTCTGATTATACAAATAGCTGAAAATGCATGTGTGATGACACTTTACTCCCTCTCTTTTCCCTTGCCCTTTGCACCTACCACTTTCTAGTGAAGCTCACTGTGAGTCATGCATGCACCACCATTATCTTGGCCTCTACCAAGATGATGGACCAGTCAATGGTGAGTTGCTACCTCTGCAATGTCAAATGGTGCACCTCATGCCACTGGAGGATTTCCCAATCTGAGGCTTTCTTGACATTGCTGCTGAAGTCATAGTTGATGCACCCTGGAGACAGACCTGGGGTTGTGAAGGCCACCATAGTGCCCTCCTCCAATACTGTGTCTGTGATGACAGACTGCTTGCATGTGATGGTGCAACTTGGTCCTGCCATGTCATTGCTGCCTGGCATGAAGAGTGGTGAGATGACTCACAGGTCTGGTACAAGCTGATTAGTGACTGCCCCACACCATGACATTCCACAGCAACTCACCAGTTGCCACCATCCAGCATGGCTGTATGGTGCTTTCACAGCATTGGTGCCCGTGTGTGCACTTGACACAGCACCCTGCCTGCTCATACCATAGGCAAAGGCTATCTGTGCAAAGGCAATGGGAGCACAGTGTTGTTGCCTGTGTGGTGTCAACATTGCAGAAAGGGGTTACAGAATGGGTACTCACCTGCCATGTGGGCCCTTCATTGGTCTGTTTCTGTCCTCATTGTCTGGCTGTGCTGGTGTGTGTCTTCACTGTCATCATGCCTGCACGCACATGTTTCCATTGGCATGGTGTGGCATACTCTTCCATGTCTTCCACCCCACACTTCAATGCCATCAAAGACATGGATCTCTCTGCCCCAGTCAGCAGTGCCATCCTATCCCTGTCATCACCCTCATTGTCATTGCCCACATTGTCATCTTCACTCCCACCTTTGCCATCATGGTTGCCATCATCAGATGGCTCTGGATATGCATGCTGTTGACTCTTGGCTGCTCTGAATGCTTCAGCATGTGCCTGGATGCCTGTGTCTTGCATCCACACCCATCCATGCAATGGAGCTGGCAATAGGACCTCAAGGGAAAGCCCACATGTACTGACTCCTGCCTGTGGCATCTCCAACTTGACCTCTGGTGAGGCCCAGTGTTCCTCAGTCACACATCACTCAGCTGCCTCCTGCACAACCTCTTCCTGTGCTATGCATGCCAGGGTCACAAGTTGTTTGACCTCCTCACATTCCACCTGCTCCTGTGCCTCACATTCTGCCTGCTTGATGTCAGAACATGTTATTTTTCTTTTCATTTTTACAATTTCTTTTACTATTATCAGATAAGATCTACTAAGAACATCATGTCTCATCTATATCAAGTCAATAGTAGATCTTATCAGTTATGACTCATTCTTCATTCATTATCAGATTGATTACTATACAAATATGACACATATTCTCACAGTCACTTACAGAGCTTCCCACAGATGCTGCACATCCTTACTGATGCTGTGCAAGTTGCTTATTGATTGATTCACAGGAATGCTGCACATTCCTTTATGATACACCTGCCCTATAGTAGATACATGGTCTGTGAGCAGGTCCCTTTAGTATATATAGAGTACTTGTATTGTACTCTTTCTTTAGCTGAATACATCTGGGATATCCATTTGCTTAAGTGTGATCTCATCCTTGGTGTTAGCCCTTTCCTCCTCTCTTATACATTGTGTGACCTTGCTGGCAAATGTCAGCCTCACACTTGAGCACCTTGCATTCTGCCTGTTCACACATCTCACACTCCACTTGTTTGCACTCAGCCACTTCCTCAAGCTCCAGCTCATGCTTGAATGCCTTGCTGGCTGCCAAGGTGTACTCTGCAATCAGCACTGGCAGGAGGAATTCCACCACCCATCCCAGCCAGCTCACCTGGACAATGTGTACCAAGATGCTATGGACACCTTCTATGAAAAACATCATGTTGGGATCAGCACTTCTGCATTGCCCATGCAGTAACTGCACAAAAGGTTAGTGCCACCAGTCGAGAGTGCATCTGCCTCACACACCAAAAGTTGTGTTGCACCTGTCACCCACACATGATACAGCTCCTCAGAGAGCCCTTCACCCTGTGGTTGCTCATTGAGCAGTGCATGCATGCATGCTCAGACATAACCTAGTGCACACTCAGAAGCAGTATGTGAGGCCAACACTATGTCAAAGCTGAACAACTGAAGAAAAGTTAAAACAACAAAAAGGACAATCACACTTAGACTAGCAGATATCCCAGATATATTCAGTGTAAAGTAAGAGAGGAAAGAGAACTGGTACTGTACCTAGTGGATATCCCAGATGATCAGAACTGGGGAATAAACCACTAGGAGTCCTATGTATATATAGTATGCTAGAGAATGCACAGACTATACTGTACAGTATAGGGCCAGAGAATGAGACAGTAAAGTAATGATGTCATACCTAATAATAGAGGGGATGCATAAGTGCTGACTGAGGCTCTGCAGTAACTGCAGGAGTGATTGGTGATACTCCACAGCAGGTGTGAGAAGGATTGGTGAGCATCTGCAGTAAGAGTGAGAAAATGAGTCATAACTAAAGATAGAACAGGCCAATCGGAGATTGGATGACATACATGTTATCAGCAGATAAAGACAAACAAGTAGAATGTATGACCATGAGAATTGCTTCAATAGGTCAGGAGTGATTGTAAGATCCATGAGGATAGAGACATAAGAAAATAGAGGAAAAATGAGAGAAAAATAAGAGGAAATAATAGTGGCCTGACATGGTAGCAGCAAGAGATGTGGGTCACAACATTGTACAAGAGGACAGTGACTGTGGCATTGTAGCAGTTGGTGATGCTGGTGCTTTGTGGTGGCTGCCAATGAAGTTCCTCTAACAGTGATGAGCATCACACACACATAACACCGGAAAACAACCATCAGTGACATCAGGTGAACACAGCAACATTAATGCACCACATGTGACAATCATCTGCAGTCACATCAATTGCACATTTGCTTAGGCATCGGACTATAGGACTGGGTTCAGCCAATGAGGAGCAGGACTGATAAGATGTATAGGCTGAGACATGGCCCATCAAGCCATGAGCCATGAAGTCAGCATTTGGTGTGATCAGCCCCTTTCCTATTTCACTTATCCATATAGCATGATACCTTAATTGTTCACATCCAGACTCCACCTCATTGCAAATATCCCTATGATCAACCCTACATTGTAAATTTTCTGTTATGCTCCAGCCTTGGAGCTAGACTTGTATTTAAATAGTGCATCATCTGTCAGAAACAAATAGAATCCCCCCCATGATTTGTCTTCCCTTCTCCTGTCTGAGTCAGATTGCAAAAAGTGCATTCCACTCCCCCTTCTGTGTATCTCAAAGTCAAGAAAGTGTGTGTACCCCATAAGTCTTTTTTATTACTGCATTGCATGCACATTGATCATCTCAATGCTTGTACACAAATTTATTTAATACACATTGTTCCATCTTGCTCTCAGTCTGAAGTGAAGCCTCAAGTGCAAAAAGTTATTCCTCCTTTGGAGAAAAAGGAATACATCAGGATGTTCAACATCACAAAATTCCCTGAATTAAAAATCAAAATCAAAACAGTGGATAGTGGAGCTGCTCTGGAAGTAGATGCTCTACTTGATTCAGGAGCCACTGGATTATATGTGGACAAAGAATTCATGAAGAAAAATGACTTAAACACAAAAAAATTGGTACACCCTATCCCAGTCTACAATGTTGATGGATCTCTTAATCAAGGGGGATCTATTGAATAAATGATTGATTTCATCATGTCTATTGACAGGCATACTGAATGTGCTACTTTTGCAGTCTGCAATTTGGGCAAAAGGAATCTTATTGTTGGTGAATCATGGTTGAAAATCCATAATCAACTGGTTACAGGGAAAAATACATTTCATAAGATGCCCTTGCAGATGTGAAGTACACCTCAAAGCCAATAGACAAGTATGGAAATCAAATAAAAAGTTGATGAAGAAACAAAATCAGGAGATACATGAAGAAGCTGAAGAACATATCATAGCTGAGGAAAAGGATGATTGGATATTGATGGTCATGGTTGATCAAAAGGAAATGGAGGCAGCCATTCAATATATTAGCCAAAATATTGCCATTGAAGCAGAGAAGAAGAAGTTGAAGAAGACATTTGAAGATATTGTACCCAAAGTATATGATCATTTCAAATGGGTATTCAACAAAGACACTTTCGATGCTCTTCCTCCAAGATGTCCTTGGGACCATGTGATTGAACTTAAACCAGGTGCAAAACCATCTGCTGGTAAAGTTTACAATCTATCTTTGGACAAACAGAAACAACTGGAGTTGTTCATCAAGGAAAACTTGAAGAGTGGTCATATTCATCCCTTGAAATCTCCAATGGCTTCACCCTTTTTCTTCATCAAGAAGAAGTCTGGTGAATTATGACCTGTTCAAGATTATTGTAAACTCAATGATATGACAATCAAGAATAGCTATCCCCTTCCCCTTATTTTGGAATTCATTGATCATCTTTGAGGAGCGTGGTATTTCACCAAGATGGACATTCATTTGGGCTATAACAACATCACAATCAAAGATGGTGATGAATGGAAAGCTGCCTTTGTCACAAATAAGGGGTTGTTCAAGCCTCTTGTTATGTTCTTTGGCCTTTGCAATAGCCCTGCCACATTCCAAATGATGATGAACCACTTATTCCATGGTCTCATCTCTAGAGGGGTTGTGGTAGTATATATGGATGACATCTTGATTTTCACAGCAACATTGGAGGAACATTGGAGGGTCACACAGGAAGTTCTTCAAATACTCACAGATAACAAACTTTATCTCAAACCAGAGAAATGTGAGTTTGAACAGACATCTATCGAATTCCTTGGCCTGAAAATCTCTTTTGACAAGATTGAAATGGATCCAGTCAAGGTACATGGTATCAAATACTGGCCAATTCCACAGAACATTCATGATGTTTGCTCATTTTTGGGTTTCTGCAACTTTTATTGTTGTTTTATTCTTGGGTTCTCCAATATCACTAAACCCTTGAATGAGCTTATGCAGAAGGATGTCAAGTGGCATTGGGATGATGGACAGCAGTTGGCATTCACTCAATTACAAGATGCTGTGTGTTCTGAACCAGTTTTAGTATTCCCAGATGAGCAGTATCCATTCAGAGTCAAAGCAGATAGTTCTGGTTATGCTATGGTGCAGTTTTTTCACAGCTTCAACAGGATAACATGTGGCATCCAGTTGCTTATCTCAGTAAGGGTTTGTTGCCTGCTGAGTGTAACTATGACATACACAACAAGGACATGTTGGCCATCATTCATGCTCTGGAAGCATGGCATCACTATCTTGAAGGTTCCATTCACCCTGTTCAAGTCATCACTGACCACAAAAACTTGGAATACTTCATGACAGCCCAGAAACTCAATCATCATCAAGCTCATTGGTTGCTTTATTTGTCTCACTTCCAGATTGATATGGTCCACAAACTGGGCACTACCAATGTTCACCCTGATCTCCTCTTGAGATGTTCAGACCATAAGAAGGGGGTAGAAGATGACAACAAGAATGTCATCTTGCTCAAACCAGAATTTTTCAAACATAAAATTTCACTTGCAGCACTTAGCCCTCCTATCTTAAAAAGAATCATGGATGCCCAAAAAGACAACCACAATTACATTGTATGGGACAAGTTAGATGCAGACTTGAGGAAAACTGCAATGTTTGCATGATGGAGCAAAGATGATAAAAAGATGCTTTTCTATGATGGGAAACTTTATGTTCCAGAAATGATGTACATGGAATTGATGAAGACCTGTCATGATTCACCACTTGCAGGACATCCAGGCTACAAGAAAACATTGGAAATTGTCCATTGACATTTCTGGTTCCCAAATATGTCAAGAAATATGTCAAAGGATGAAGACTTTCCCCACAAAACCACAAGGAGAGTTAACACCTAATGAAATTCCATCATGACCTTGGCAGATCATCTCTACAGATCTCATCATCAAATTGCCTGAAAGCCAAGGCAATGATTCTATTCTCATGGTTGTGGATCATTTTACTAAAACAATTCATGCTATTTGAACCACAGAGACTATCACAGCAGAAGAAGTGGCATGTCTGATGAGAGATCATGGATAGAAACATCATGGTCTTCCTGAGAAAAGGTTATCAGATCAAGGCCCACAGTTTGCATCACAAGTAATGTGTGAACTCAATTGTTTATTGGGGATTCAAACAGCTATGTCTACAGCTTATCATCCTCAGACAGATGGACAAACAGAGTGGATAAATCAAGAACTAGAGCAATATTTCCACCTCTTTATCAATCATTGACAGAACAATTGTGCAAGCTGGTTACCCATGGCAAAATTTGCTTATAACAATCATGTCCATTCAGCAACAAAATATTTGCCATTCATGCTGAATTATGGACAAGATCCACAAATGGGCCATGAACCTTGTACATCTACCAGCATTGATTCAGTGGACAAATTTGTAGCAAGGCTCAAACACATCAGAGAAGATGCAGAGGTGTCATTGAAGAAAGCAGCAGAAGATATGAAGAAATTTTATGATGAACATTGAGGCAAAACTCCTGTTTATGCAGTTGGAGACAAAGTATGGCTTGAAGCTACCAACATCAATACAGGCAGACTGATGAAGAAATTGGATCACAAATGCCTTGGACCTTATGAAGTACTTGAAGTACTTTCAAACAATGCATATGGTCTCAAACTTCCAAAGATGATGAAGATTCATCCTTTTTTTCATGTCCTCACACTTCATCTGTTCATCAAAGATGCCATTGTCAAAAGAGAAATTCATCCTCCCCCTCCTCCCATCATCAAGAATGGTGTTGAAGAATATGAAGTTGAAGAAATCCTCAGTAGTCATCTTTCTTGTGGTAAAGTTCAATATCTGGTCAAATGGAAGGACTACCCCACAGAAGAGAATTCTTGGGAACCTGCTTCAGTATTGATGGAAGATGTTCCTGATATGCTCAAGAGGTACCATAAAGAGAATCCTCAAACAGTACATTCAGTAGCCATTTACTCCCTTTATCAGATGGAATATTCACTAGAGATGATGATTAAACCTCATTATGCTTGACATATTCTCAAAGAAACACCCACTGCCACTCCACTAGTTCTTGACAAAGGATATGAGGAAATTCCATTTGGCATAATTGAAGATGAAGACAATTTTACAGACAAAGACAATGATGGAGTTATTACTCCCAAGTCATATGAAGATTTAAAAGAATTACCTAAATCTTCATCCATCATCCCTCTCTCTCCATCACTCTTTGCTGGTATTCCTTTCAAATCTATGAAAGGAGAAGATGAAGATATTTGCCATGCCTATTCTTCTCCATTTTTCACTCATTGAGATGTCTTGCCTTAAGATGGGGGTACTTGTCAGGCCGCTATTCTCTTCCTTTATTTTTCTCTTCATTTCTCCTATTTTTCTTATATTTCTATGGTCATAGGTCTTACAATTGCTCCTGATCTATCAAAATGATTCCCATGATCATGCATCCTACTTGTTTGTCTTTATTGGCCAATGACATGCTAGCTGTCCGATCTCTAATTGGCCCATTCTATCTTTAGTTATGACTCATTTTCTCACTCTTACTGTGGATGCTCACTAATCCTTCTCGCACCTGCTGCAAAGCCTCAGTCAGCACTTACACATCCCCTCTATTATTAGATATGATGTCACTACTGTACTCTCTCATTCTCCAGCCCTATACTGTACAGCATGGTCTGTGCATTCTCCAGAATACTATATATACAGTAGTCCACTTAGCATTTTATCCCCAGTTCTGATCATCTGGGATATCTGCTAGGTGCAGTAGTTTCTAATCCTTTCCATGTCCTACTATACTAATTATACATCTGGGATATCTGCTAGCTGAAGCGTGATTGTCCTTTTCTTTGATTTTGTCTTCTTCCTCAGTTGTTTGGCTTTGACATCTAGCATCAGCCTCACAATCTGTGCACGTCATTGTGTGCTCACCCTCCCTCAACAAAACAAAACACTCACATTGAGTGTGATGTCCATTCCACCCTCTGACTTGATGCTCATTGCCTCATGGACACACAATGGGCACACCGGGGTGCCATGCACATGGCCAACTGCACAATTTATGCATTTGTAGTGGCACATGACCCCTGTGGCAGTGTGTCTGACAGGCTTGCCCTTCTCACCACCAGCATTGGACTGTGCAGGGCATGCAATCACTGTTTGGAAGTCACCTGTGAGATTGTACAACTGGATTGCCTCAAGCACATGGTTGCTCTCCTCCACATGCTGTGCCATGCATGTTCAAAATGTGCTCATTGAGCTGCCACACATCCTGTAGACATAATAGCAGTGGCACAGGTGAGGAGGTGGTGGCTGTGCTGTCCACACAGCAGCAGCATGGTGAGTAGGGTATGGGGACGGATGTACCAATTGCCCTCTTGAGTGGATGTGGGTGGTGCTAAGAGTGGGCTATTGGATGGTCTTAGGGAAGGTTTGCTATAACAATACCCCTGGTAACAAGGTAGTTGATGCATGCTTGATAAGCATAGTAACC
>QLPN01007097.1:0-34531 GCA_003314395.1 Albatrellus ellisii
GAAAGAGGTGAGTCCTTGCTAATTGTAAAGTGATAGTCCTTAGCAAGTAAATGTTATAATAAATAAAGAAAGATAAGAAAGATAAGTCTTTATAGTACTTGGAGCTAAGCTCACATTTAAGTATGTAAATACTTAAGTACTATAAAGAGAAAAGGAAAATGAGTCCTTACTAAGTAAAGTGGAGCTAAGCTCACACTTGTAGTAATAATACTACACTTTACTAGTAAATAAGATAGAAAAAAGGAAAAAAGAGAAAACTGTTACAAGGTGCCAAAGCAAGTGCCTTGTAACACTTACTTAGCCTGCCCTACCATACTGTGCCTGGTCTGTGCACCATTCTAGATAGTATATAGGCCTGCTGTAGTTAGTGAATAGACCCCAGCTTGTTACAGCTGGTTTCATCCCTTCTTCTATGGCTGAGTCCTCTCATCCCTTGGTCTAAGATCCAAGGCAGCTCCCAGTAAGTCCTCTAAAGCAGGCAGGGATAAGTCAGGTATGCAGCATTCATGGTGATATCTGTCATCAGTTTGTTGGTCCTGACATTATAGTACTTGGGGTTAAACTCACAGCTTAGTATGTAAATACTATAGTGCTATAAGGGAAAAGAGATAGAGTCCTTACTATAAGTTGGAGCTAAGCTCACAGCAGTGTGGCATGCACTGATGAGCATCATGCATGTGTTGCAACAGAAGATGACTATCAGTGACATAAGGTGAATACACCAACATTAACATGCCACACATGATAACTATCCACAGTCACATCAATCATCCTATTGCTCCAGCACCAGAACAGAGGACTTGTGAGGCTGATGCAATGTTGAAGCCAAACAACTAAAACAAGAAGGGAATATAGGATGATTGTGCTTCAACTAGTGGATATCCCAGATGATCAGAACTGAGGGATAACACTAGGAGCCATATAGTATATATAGAACTGTACTGTAGGGCAGGCATATGAAGTTGTTAGAGCCTGCAGTAAGTATAATAATATCAACCAATGAGAAGAGGGGACACATAAGTGCTGACTGAGGCTCCACAGTAACTGTGAGAAGGATTGGTGATACCCTGCAGCAGGTGTGAGAGAGCTGAGTGAGCATCCACAGTAAGAGTGAGAAATGAGTCATAATAAGTGCTGTGTAATCAGGCCAATTTGAGATTGGACTACATACACATCATCGGCTGATGAATCCTGAGAGAATAAGTATATGACTGAATAGATGTTGAAATAACCACATGTGTCATCACACACCTTTCGTTTGGCTCCACTGCCTTGGACTACACATGTACACACTTACACCCCCCTTGGACTACTTACCACACTACTTACCACACTTCTGAGGACTCTCACTCCACATGCATTCTGGGACGATATGAGACTGGAGTCTGCATATATCCCTAAAGATGGGAGACTGGGTACACTCAACTAAAGATCACTCGATAGAAGAGGAAATCCAGCCATAACTAGCTGGAGTATATTCAACTATACTACAGCTATCTATATACTCTAAGAGATTGTGCACGGACCAGGCACAGTACTCTAGGGTACATGCTACAGCACAATACCACAGTAAGTATGGGAACATGCCAAAGGTGCATGCTATGACCTCATAGTCTAGAACTAAGGAGTGTAAGTAGATAAGGATTAGATATGATCAGATAAGATGAAGAGATAAGATGATCATATCTAATCTAATCAAATGAAAACATAAAAGAAATGAAAAGAATAAAGAGATAAATGCACCAAATAATGGTGCCTGACAATATCCCCTTCTTAAGTGTCATTCACCCCAAATGACAAATGCTTGAAGAACACATTAGTCCAAAAGAGTGTAGTGCTAAAGACTACACTGGCAAACCAGCTGCAACTGCCATTGCCCTTAAGGTGTGCATGAAGAAAAGCCCTAAAGAGAGAAGGGCAAAAGGCAAAAACAAAAAGAAAATGAAGTGAGTAAAAACTTCATGCATCATCTGCACTCCAGTGCCTCTGCACTCTGCTCTGCTTGGCTCCCCTTTGGGTCGCCTCACACCTCTGTGCTCTCACACATCAGCTCCACTCCATTAGATATGTCCATATCATATACAACTATAGTCCTATACCCCCTTCTTACCATGTGTCACCCCAACACACACTGAAACATGACAACCAATGCACACAGTGCAAAACCCAAAAAAAAAACCGAACTCAGGCTCACCATATCATGGACATAGAAGGTGAATAAAGGGCTAATAAGACAAGAAACTGGACCTTTTGTTAACAAAGGTGGTCCCAACCTCAAAGGCAATGGTCAGTTTGGTACACACTGCTTGCCTAAGGCTGCACCAATCAGACCCTGACCCAGCACTTTTTATGCTAACATGGAGCACAACCATGGCTGCTTCTTTCACAGGGTGAAGCATAGCCTGCTGCATTTTAACTAGATTGCTACTAGAGTCATGCTGGGTTGGCAAACAAGCACAGTGCTGACTAGGCACAGGCCCCATTGGTCACTAGCATATAAATGATCAGTTTAACATCATGACTCTAGATGTGGCTGGGAGAATCTAAATGCCCTGAGGCCTGAACTATGAGGTTTGTGCCATTTACCACACACTACAACTGAATGTAGGAGGTGCACACACCTAACTCAGACATAGGACTTATGCAGTGTCATGCAAATTAGATAATAAGGGACTTATCAGTACCCCCTTCTTAGGCAATGCCTCTCCACTGCACTGCTGCATGGTTTTGCTGCAGCATGGTGTCTTTTGTCCTGAGGAGTGTCTGTGACCCCAGTGAGCACCTGTATGCAACTCATGCTAGACCTTAGCAGCTTCTGGCAGCTTCGTGTGGCAAATGGCTTTATCATTGGGTTGGAGGATAGGAGAGAATAATGAGAAGCCTATACTGCTATGAATAGGGCTTACACATAAGAGCAGGTTGCTACACAGCATGCGGATGCACTTTGGGATCTAATGGCTAGGGAGTAGGAGGACCCCAGTGAGTACCCTAATGTCTTACATGCTGTGGCCAAAAGCAGTTAGCTCAATGAAGCCTACAGATAAGGCACACCTATGACAAGGTGTGGCAACTTCCAATCTTCTCTGTTGCAGGACTTACTGTTGGTTAGCATGCCCCACGACATGTGCAAAACATGCTGCCCAAAGGACTTACGCACACGCAGTTGATGGAGGGACAGAGGCATCCCCTCAACACCCATCACATCAGGAGAAAGAGCCAGAATAAGAGAATCCTGTTACAGGTGGGACTAGACCTATAAGAAAACAAACAGAATGTGCTGGGCCTTAAAGAAGGAAGGCAGAGCACATGGGGGAGCTAGTTATTTTATGAGACTGGAGTCTGCATATATCCCTAAAGATGGGAGACTGGGCGCACTCAACTAAAGATCACTCAATAGAAGAGGAAATCCAGCCATAACTAGCTGGGGTCTATTCACTATACTAGCAGACCCTATATACTCTAAGGAATGGTGCACAGACCAGGCACAGTAATCTAGGGCAGGACTATGTAAAGTAAAGTGCAGTAAGTATGGTACCATGCAGCTACCTCACGGTATGACCTCATAGTCTAGAACTAAAGAATGTAAGTAGAAATGATTAGATGTAGATCAGATAAGGTGAAGATAAGATGATCTAATCTAATCATAATCAAAGGAAAACATAAAAGAAAATGAAAAGAATAAAGAGATAAATGCACCCAATAATGGTGCCTGACAGACAATGCACGTCCCTTCTCACTATGGTAATTGTTGTAGTCTACTTACAGTCTCTGCTACAACTCAACCTTTACTCTACTACATAAGATGGACTCTCTATGCTACTAGCTCCTCAGACGTCTCATCACTAGTCTGAGTGAGTACTTCCCTATCTTAACTCATCTCTACCTCATCTCTTCCCTGCAGTGTACTTGAATCACATTGCACCACTCTACTGCATTTGCAACAACCTACTCTCTGCTGCAGCCATGCCACTACCAGTATCTCTGGTGGCTATGTGCTTTTCATATGCAATCACACTGATCTACATTTTGGCTGCTACATATCCTGCATGCACAATAGATTGCTTCACTAGATCAAGAGTGATAAGAGGACCAGTGGTGATGTAAATATAGAAAAAATATGGAAAATGGAAAGAAAAATAAGGAGAATAATATGTGGCCTGACAGGACTGGCTTCAGCTGATGAGGAGCAGGACTGATAGGATATATGGGCTGAAGCCAGGTCAAGGCCTGCCAAGTAACCATGGAATCACAGGTTACAAAGTCAGCTTTTGGTGCAATCAGTGCTTTTCCTTTTTTGCTCATCTTTTATGGTATGATACTTTATTCATTTCACTCTATTCATGTCTATTTCTGGATTTCACATCTCATTTCAATATGTCTTGATGATCAAACCTGCATTTGTAAATTTTCTGTTGGGTTTTGTTGTGCTCTAGTCTTGTAGCTAGCCTTGTATTTATTCAGCTCATCACCTGCCAGAAACAGATAGATTCCCCCACCCACAATTTATCTCCCCTCTCCCATCCAAGTCAGAAGGTGAAAAAGCACTGTCCATCCTTCCTTCTGCATTATTGTTGTGTTGTGTTGTGTTCACATTATTGTTGCATCTACAGCATTGCATTTTGTCATATCCCCCTATTATTGCCCATTCATGTTGTGTTGTTGTGTCACTCTATAACAACTAACTCTTCATCTTTCAGTGTCTAGAGGATCTTACAGCTCACACCCCTCAGACATTGTTGTGATTGTGGTTGTTATTTCCCCTCACCCTGCCATAACACTTATCAGTGTGTGACAATGTGGCATGGTGCAGTAGCACATCCTAGCTTTTTCACAACCACTCATGCTGCATGTGCTGGCTGCTCACCAACACTACAACTCCCAAGCCTCTACCCCCACACTGCATGTACTGGCTGCTCACCAGCTTCATCATCAGAATTGTCAAAACCTATGACCACACTGAAAGAACAATGTTCTGTGTCACTGGTCTAGGAAAAGTCAATCTTATTCTAGGAGAAACATGGCTTAAAATACATAATCCAGAAATAGAATGGCAGACAGGAACTGTGAAATTTACTAGATGCCCCCAATGCTGTCATGGTAGACTCCTTGAAGAAAAGAAGTTAAGGAAGAAGAAGAAACAAGAGAAGTTGATGAGGGAAATACCCAAGATGATGGAAGTAGATGATGATGAAGATGACAATATCCAATCAGGAGAGAAAATCCTATGTGTCATGATTGGGAAAGAAGAAGTGTTTGCACAGGTATGATTGGCACAATGGCTCAGACAAGAGTGCAGTCAGAGGGTGATGGCATGAGGGCAAAATAGATGAGGGTGACAATGAAGAGGGAAGAGCAGTAGATGACAATGATGATGAAGAGGATGGTCTCCATTTTGGAGGACCAAAGAGAGGATAGAAGGAGAAGATTTGAGTAGAGACAGGTGCTAAGAGCAGCCTATTGGACAGTCTTAGGGAAATTTTGCAATAACTATACCCCTGGTAACAAGGTAGGTGTTGTGCACTTGATATATGTAGTAACCATTCCTAATGACAATATAGAAAGGGATCAACAAGACAGTGATGAGGATGATACCACCAATGATTAAATGAGGATCCAGGGTGATGAGTTTATGATGTCTTAGCAATGCTTAAGGTGACTTAGAGATCTTAGACTTAGTTCCTAGAGTTATAAGTAAGATACAGGTCAAGCACAGTATAGGAGAATCCCTGGATTGCAAAGTTGACAAGACTGGGGTTTAAGACTGCCAGTCTTTCAACTACTTATACAAAATCAGAGTCCTAAAGATAGTACAAGTAAATAAGGTTCATGGATCAATGATGATTGTGCAGCAATCAACAAGATCACATGACCTAGGACACATCCATGAAATATGGTTAGTGGCTCAGCCACAAGCATGAAGTGAACAAGAGGTAAACAAAGATAAACAAAGGTAAGACAAGATGAGTCCTTGCTAATTGTATAGTAATAGTCCTTAGCAAGTAAATGTTATAATAAATAAAGAAAGATAAGAAAGGAAAAGATAAGTCTTTATAGTACTTGGAGCTAAGCTCACAGTGCAGTAATAAATACTGTAATACTATAAAGAGAAAGAGAGATAGAGTCCTTACTATAAGTATGAGCTAAGCTCAAGCTGTAGTTAATACTATGCTTATAGTAAGTAAGATATAAAAGAAAAAAGAAAAGAGAGAAAAGAAAATCATTACAAGGTGCCAAAGCAAGTGCCTTGTAACAACACTCTAGTAAGTAAATACTAAAGTGCTATAAGGGACAGATAAGCCCTTACTTAGTAAAGTGGAGCTAAGCTCACACTTGTAGTAATAATACTATGCTTTACTAGTATGTAAGATAAGGAAAAAAAGAAAAAGAAAGAAAAAGAAAAAACAAGTCAATTACAAGGTCCCTAACCAAGTGCCTCATAACAATAGGTGGGACTGCACACCTGAGAAGTGAGAGGGTAGAAAGTCCACTTTACTATTACACACACTATACATCTACTTATATACATGCTGAAGATGCACACAGACTGCACTGACTAGTGTTATGAAGCACTTGCTTGGGCACCTGGTAACTGTTTTCTTTTTTCTTTTTCTTTTTTCTTTCTCTTATTTTACTTACTATAAATGTAGTATTAACTACAGCTGTGAGCTTAGCCCCAATTTATAGTTAGGACTCTATCTCTTTACCCTTATAGTACTGTAGTTTTACTGCAGCAGAAGTTACCTATAAGTACTATAAGGCATCTTATTTCTTTTATCTTCATTTATTTACATTTACTTGCTAAGGACTATTACTATGC
Organism: Albatrellus ellisii; assembly: GCA_003314395.1. Classification (NCBI taxonomy): domain Eukaryota; kingdom Fungi; phylum Basidiomycota; class Agaricomycetes; order Russulales; family Albatrellaceae; genus Albatrellus; species Albatrellus ellisii. The sequence continues at coordinate 6,818 of QLPN01007097.1, forward strand.
ATTTAGCAAGGACTCATCTTCTTTCATCTTTATTTGTCTTTATTTATCTCTTGTTTCACTCATGTGAGGTGCACACTAAGCAGCAAGGTCACAGGTGTAAGAGGAGGAAGGGGATTGGTGAGGGACAAGACAATACTCCTAAGATAAGTCACACTGTGTAGCAGATATCTCAGATGTATAAAGCTAAAGAACTATGTACAACAGAAGTGCCCTATATATACTAAAGGGATCAGTGCACAGACCATGTGCTGTCACTATAGGGCAGGTATATGTAAGTAAGATGCACAGCATTTGTGAGAAGTATCAGTAAGCAACTGTGAGAAATGTAGTCATAGTGGAGAGGGAGTTGTGCAGGCCAGGCAGGGCCCATAACCTGAAAAGCTCTCATGGTGATCAGGCTTGAGACTGCAGGCATGCACAAGGATAGGAAATGAACAACCAGTGGACTGGTGCTCATGGAGACAGATGAGTGCAAGTGCAAGAAGAAGTGCAACTAGAGTCAATAATATTCCAGGACAAGACTGCAGCTATAAGTACAAGTATGGACAGTGCACAGACCATGTAAGTATCAGTGGCTAAGAGTGTGTACAGAGTATAGTATAGAGTCCAAGAAAGTTCAACAAAGATGTAGAAGGAATTGCCTATGGAAGAGGCAAAAACAGTGATATTTGTGGGATGGGGAGAAGACAAACAAGGACTTATGATGTCCAAAGGAAAAATATTTGTCCCTGAAAGTTGCAAAGTGGAAATTGTGAAACATTGCCATGATACTCCTATTGCAGGATATCCAGGACAATGGAGGACACTGGAGCTAGTTGTTGGAAATCATCTAGCTATTACACCACTGAGCAGTCCTTCTCTATATATGTCCTTATCTCTGTGTGCACTATCTTGATCTCATTTCATCTGATCTACCTTGTTTATTCTCATCTTATCTCAATCTCATCTTTGACCATCTATTTGGCTCTGCTCTTAGGTCTCCTTCTAGTTGTTTCTTTGCCTCAGTCTTTGTAGCTCTGCTACAACTCTATAATTTCACCTCTATATCTACTTTTTCCCCTGTTGTCATCTTCTCTTCAAAAAAAAAAGTCTTTCTACAACCTAGAAAGCATCTGGCTGTGCTCTTCCTCTTTGTGCCCTCATGTCTGGCACTATATTTACTCTGGCTGTGCTCTGTCTCTTCTTCTCCTCTCACCCTCTACCCACCATGTTGTTGTCCTCAATGCATCTGCTCATCATTCTCATCTCCTGCATGAACACTAGTGTCAAGAACATTTTGGTGGAAAGGGATGGCAGCATATATTGGAAGATATGTCAAGAGTTGTGACATCTGTCAAAGGACTAAGATCTTTCCTTAAAAACCACAAGGAGAGCTAACTGTCAGACCACTATTATTTTCCTTTATTTTTCTCATTTTTACTATTTTTCTTATGTCTCTGTTGCCATAGATCTTACAATCACTCCTGATCTATGAAAGTGATTCCCACAGTCATGCAATCCTTTTTTTTGTCTTTATCAGCCAATGACACACCAGTTACCTGATCTCCAATTGGCCTGCTTACAAAGTATTTATGACTCTTTTTCTCACTGTTACTGTGGATGTTCACTCAGCTTTCTCATGACTGCTGTGGAGTATCACCAATCATTCTCACACTTTCTGCAGACATCAGTCATCCTCTTTCTGATTGATTGTTATTATTATCTCTACTGCACACCCCTTGTTAGTTCATATGCCTGCCCTAGAGTCCAGTACTATATATACTATACAATTCCTAGCATGTATTCCCCAGTTCTGATCATCTGGGATATCTGCTAGGTACAGCACTAGTTTTACCTTCTCTTCTACTATACACTAATATATCTGGGATATCTGCTAGCCTTAAGTGATCTATCCTTTGTTTGTTTTAGCTTTTCTTTCAGTTGTCTGGCTTCAATATTAGTGTCAGCCTCACACTAACACCAAATGAAATACCCAGTAAACCTTGGCAAACAACATCCACCAATCTGATAACACAATTACCAGATAGCCAAGGTTACAGCTCTATATTGGTGGTGGTTGATTGTTTTACAAAAATGATCCATGCTATGCCAACCACTACCAATATAACAGCAGAAGGAGTCACTAGATTATTGAGGGATAAAATTTGGAAACTTCACAGTTTGTCAGAAAAAGTATTATCAGACAGAGGTCCCCAATTCATGTCAAAAGATATGAAAGAGTTGAACTTGATGTTAGGCATTAAGACAGCCTTATCTACAGTGTATCATCCCCAAACAAATGGCAAACAGAGTGTATCAATCAAGAAATAGAACAATACCTCCACTTATTTATAAACTATTGTCAAACTGATTGGATGAACTGGCTACCAATGGCAGAATTCTGTTACAATAACTGAATCAATTCTTCCACAAAGAATATGTCATTTATGCTAAACTCCAGACAACATCCTCATATGGGTTTCAAACCAAGGAAACACACTTCTACTGACTCTGTCAAAATATTTATAACATCCTTGGAAAGAGCTTGACAAGATGCAGAGTTAGTGCTAAGGAAAGCAGCTGATGACATGAAAAAGTACTACAATAATCATAGAGGAAAAACACCATCATATGGTGTTGGAGAAAAGGTTTGGCTTGATGCATCCAATATACAAACAGGAAGACCAATGAAGAAATTGGATCATCAGAGACTAGGACCATACACCATAACAAAAGTTCCATCAAACAATTTATATGAACTAGTATTACCCAAGTCAATGAAAATTCATCTAGTTTTCAATATCTTCAAACTTCTCCCCTATAATCCCAATGATATCAAAGAAAAAGTAGTGAAGGAACCACCTTCTCCAATCATCAAAGACAGTGTTGAACAATATGAAGTGGAAAAGATTATCAATAGCAGGAAATATCATGGGAAAATGCAATATCTTATCAAATGGAAGGATTACCCAGAAGAAGCCAATTCCTGGGAACCAGTTACCATTATTTGTGAAAATATACCCAAACTGGTTAAAGAATTCCATATGCAAACCCCACAGCAATCCAATCTTTAATCAAAATACACTTCCAGTGAAACATCTATCCAACAAAGTTGTATTACCCACTCAAGGATCAAAAGAAGCAGCCAGTCTTGGTCTCTATAGTTCAAAGGATGTCATCATTCCACTGCACAATCAAAAACTTGTTGATACTCAGATCTCCATGACCATACCAGATCATTGCTATGGACATATTGCTCCTTGCAGTGGTTTGGCAATCAAACACTCTATACACATTGGAGTAGGAGTTATTGACTTGGATTATCATGAATCTATCAAAATCCTCCTGATCAATCTTAGTGATATACTGTCAGGCCACACATCATTTCCCTTGTTTTTCTCTTCATTTTTCCTATTTTTCTCATATTTATATTGTTACAGATCTCTCTATTCCTCATGTGTTGATTTTTTACATATCTTATGATGCTGGACATACTTACTCCTTTTTCTCTTTATGGTTTGAGCTCCTCTTCAACTCTTACTTTATCTTCCTTACCTCATCATCTTCTCACCTCAGCACTTCTGCATGTTGCTGAGATGAGTATCTCTTCTCCTCTCTCAACCCACTTCTGACATACTGGCTCTATGCAGTACTCTCTTTCTCTGTGTACCCTCTACAATCTGGTACACCTCTTCTCTCATCTTACAGATGCATTACCTCTGGACTACAGTCCTTTGAATGTTCTTTCTGCTTATTGGGCTACAAGCCTGTCTTCATTTCATCACAATCTATCTGCTGTTTGCCTCAATGCCTGCATTTTAACATCATGATCTATCAAAGTGATTCTCACAGTCACATTTCCATCTTGTTCATTTTTATTGGCTGATGATGCATATGTCATCCAATCTCCTATTGTCCCAATTTCTAAGCAGTTATGACCCATTTCTCACACTTACTGTGTATGCTCACCAATCCTTCTCACACCTGCTGCAGAGTAAGAAAGAGATGCAGGGAAATGCATGGGATACTCACTCAGATGAGTGCTGAAGATATCTGAGGAGTTGTAGCATGAGGTGTGCATCTTATGTAGTGTCTGTGAGTAGAGTTTGAGCAGAGAAGAGGAAGTGAAAGAACAAGGACTACTATCAAGAGATGTGGGACACACATTGTACCAACACAGTAAGCATGGCCTGTGTGAGAGAGTAAGGTAGTCCAGAATGTAATATTTTTGTATGTAGTATGTGCACAGTGGAGAGGAAGGTAAGAGCTGAATGAAAAGTATAGTAGACACACAAATATTCAACAGGAAAACATTACACTGGCAAATGTCAAAGAGGTTGAATCCTTAGACTCTACTGAAGGAGGACATGGTGGATTTGGATCTACTGGAATCAATTATGCTCATTGAGTCATCTCACCCTAAGATGGGGGTATTTTTCAGGATGCCCTATTTTTCCTCTATTTACTACTATTTTTCCTTTCATTTTACCTGCATATCTTCTAAAGATTTGATTATATCTTATGATCTACTGATCTGATTGATTACATGTGAGCACAGGAGGGAGCAGGCAATAATGATGAGAGAGATGATGAGTGAGGGATGTTGAAAGGTGGGCAGTGTCACAAACTGTAAGTAGACTTGTTTGGAGGCAGAGGTGGCTTTATAGGCCAAGGCATAAATAGAACCAGGAGGGGACCATAGTCCAGGTGTCATACATGACTACAGAGATAGATGAGGATTAGGGATAGGTGGGGCCTGTAAGATAAGAGAGGATGTGTACCAGATGGTAGAGGGCACACAGAAGAAAGAGAGAGCTGCATAGAGCAGGTATGTCAGAAGAGAGCTAAGAGAGTAGAAGAGATACTCATCTCAGCACATGCAGAAGTGCTGAGGTGAGACAAAGACAAGGTGAAGAAGATATAGTAAGAGCAAGATAGAGTTTAAGAGGAGCTCAAACCATAAAGAGAAAAGAAATACCAATAAGATGAGATAGAGATAAGTATACTTAATAAGTAAACAGTGTGATCAGCATCATAAGGTCATGAAAAAACCAACAAGGGATCTATTGGGAAGGCCCACATGATGGGCAGAAGACAGAGGGGAGGGGAGAGATGAAGACTAGTAGAAAAGTGGACACCAGATGATGAGGGCACAGAAGAATAATAGCTCAGCTACACAAGTAGAAAGCTGAGGTGGTAAGACAGGGGACATAAGAAGATATAGTAAGACAAATATCAAGTTAGAGAGGAGCTACAAAATGTAAAGACAAAGACATAGACAAAAGAAGAATGATGATGATGATGATGATGATGATGATGATGATGATGATGATGATGATGATAAGATGTAGATAAGATGTGGATAAGAGACTCATTCTCTCACAGATGCTGCACATCTTCTTACACTTACTGTGATCTTTACTTTATATGCCTGCCCTACAGTGACAGCACATGGTCTGTGTGCCAACTCCTTTACTGTATATCATACCTTGATAACATGTATTCCTTGGCTTAGTACATCTGAGATATCCACTATACAGCACATTACCCTCTTTTCACTATCATATCCTCTGTTGTGAGGCACTTGCCTAGGTACCTTGTAACAGTTTTCATTTCATTTTTCCTTTTCTCTCACTTACTTATAGAGTGTAGAATTTACTACAGTGTGAGCATTGAAAATATCTGGGTAGGGCAGTGAATGACAATAACTATGAGACCAGAGTCTGCATATATCCCTAAAGATGGGAGACTGGGTGTCAGGACGCGTTTATTTTTCTTTTAATTATACAATTTCTTTTATCCTTATTGCTCAAGATCTACATGAGATATCTTATCAGATTATGTAGATCTTATCGCGGTTACATATGACTCATTTCCATTTCATCATCGGCCCACTTATTATACATATATGACACATATTCTCACAGTTGCTTACAGAGCTTCTCACAGATGCTGCACATCCTTACTGATGCTGTGCAAGTTGCTTATTGATCGTTCACAGGAATGCTGCGCATTCCTTTATGATACGCCTGCCCTACAGTACATACATGGTCTGTGTGCAGATCTCCTTTAGTATATATACTTCAGCTGTATCGTAGTTACTCTTCAGCTGAATACATCTGGGATATCCGTTTGCTAAGCGTGATCTCATCCCTTTTGTTAGCCCTCCTTCCTTCTCTTACATTGTGTGACCTTGCTGGCAAATGTCGGCCTCACACTGGGCACACTCAACTAAAGATCACTCAATAGAAGAGGAAATCCAGCCATAACTAGCTGGGGTCTATTCACTATACTAGCAGACCCTATATACTCTAAGGAATGGCACACAGACCAGTGCAGTAATCTAGGGCAGGACTATGTAAAGTATGAGTGCAGTAAGTATGGTACCATGCAGCTACCTCATGGTATGACCTCATAGTCTAGACCAAAAGAATGTAAGTAGATAAGGATTAGATATGATCAGATAAGATGAAGAGATAAGATGATCATATCTAATCATAATCAAAGGAAAACATAAAAGAAAATGAAAAGAATAAAGAGATAAATGCACCAAATAATGGTGCCTGACAATAACATCATCAGGTGGAATGAGCAGGCATTTAGCCCAACACATGTGATTGCAGAGATTAGGATTAATGCTCAAGAGAACAAGAGCAAAAGGTCATGTGACCACATCTGAGATGAGGGTAGAGGTGTATGCAGAGAGAGTGTACACAGAAGAAACAACTCAGCAAGAGTGTAAAGTGCTGAGGTATGTGGTCAAGAAAGTGGAGTTTATGTAGTAAGGGTGATGTGAATTTTGGGAGGAGTCCAAAATATAAAGAGAGAAGATAAGATATGATTAAGGATCAGATAAGCATCCATAGTGTGTCCAGTGCTGTATGACAGGTGGAAAACAACAAGCATAGCCACACTCTATCTTGTAAGGACTCTATCTCTTTTCCCTTATAGTACTATAGTATTTACATACTAAGCTGCATGTTTAACTCCAAGTACTATAAGGTGTTTCTATTCCTTTATCTTTCTTTCTTTATCTTCCATTCACTTGCTAAGGACTGTCACTATACAATTAGCAAGGACTTGTCCCATCTCACCTTTCTTCATCTTTGTTTACCTCTCATTCCTTTCATGCTAGTGGCTACTCACTGATAGTTTACTATGGATGCAACTTGGTCACATGATTCCATTGGTTGCTGTGCAATCATCATTGATCTGTGGACCTTAAAACTACCTATTGTTATGGGGCACTTGCCTAGGCACCTCATAATGGTTTTCTTTTTTCTTTTCTCTTGTTTCTTTTTCTTATATTACTTACTATAAGTGTAGTATTAACTACAGCAGTGAGCTTAGTCTTACTTATAGTAAGGACTCATTTCATTTCTCTTTATAGTACTACAGTATTTACATACTGAGCTGTGAGTTTTACTCTGAGTACTATAAAGACTTATCTCTTTCCCTTTATTTATTCACATTTACTTGCTAAGGACTATTACTATACAATTAGCAAGGACTCATCTCATCTTGTCTTTATTTATCTTTGTTTATCTTTGTTTACCTCTTGTTCACTTCACACTTGTGGCTGAGCCACTTACTATATTTCTTGGACACATCTAAGGCCATGTGATCTTGTTGACTGCTGCACAATCATTGTTGATTCATGAACCTTATTTACTTGTACTATCTTTAGGACTCTGATTTTGGATAAGTAGTTGAAAGACTGGTGGTCCTAAACCCCAGTCTTGTCAACTTTGCAATCTAGGGATCCTCCTATACTGTGCTTGACCTAAGCTCATTACAAACTTGCTTCACTCTAAGAACTAAGTCTAAGATCTCTAAGTCACTCTAAGTGTCACTAAGACATCCTAAACTCATCACCCTGGATCCTCATTTAGTCATTGGTGGTATCATCCTCTTCACTATCTTGTTGATCCCTCTCTATATTGTCATCAGGAACTCTTATTACACCTATCAAGCATGTATCAATTACCTTGTTACCAGGGGTATTATTATATCAGATATTCCCTCAGACTGTCCAATAGGCCACTCTTATCACCTATACTATCTTTAGGATATCTTGTTTGTATAAGTAGTCAAACACCTGGTGGTCTTAAACCCCAGTCTTGTCAACCTGTTCCTTCTCCTGCACTCCAGTCTTCCCTCCAGTTCACCCATTCCCACCTCATGTCCACACTCACCATCCATAGCATCCCTGTGCACTATCCCTTGTCCTTGCCCAGTCACATTCTGTCCCTCTTCCTGCATCAGCTCCCCCATGTTTGGTGATGATTATCCTGTACCCACCTCATCTGTGTTGCACCTCACTGCACCTTGGAGAGCATCTCTATACCCACCTATCCACCCACTGACACTCTGCCTGTGCCATCACCCCCACATGTTGTCCCTTCTGGCTGTGTCTTGCATCCAACTGTGTTGACTGTGGACAGTCAAGATTTCAGTTGGGAGGAGATGATGAGCATCATGCACATGTAACACTGGAAAACAACCATCAGTGACATCAGGTGAACACAGTGACATTAAAGCACCACACATGACAATCATCTGCAGTTGCATCAATTGCACATTTGCTTAGGCATTGGACTATGTGACTAGGTTCGACTGATGAGGAGCAGGACTAATAATATGTATAGGCCAAGATGTGGTCCATGGAGTCACAAGTTGCAAAGTCAGCATTTGGTGCAATTAGCACTTTTCCTATTTCACTCATCCATATAGCATGATACTATATTAATTCACATCCAGACTCCACCTCATTTCAAATATCCCTATGATCAACCCTATGATGTAATTTTTCTGTTTTGTTTTGTTGTGCTCCAGCCTTTGAGCTAGACTTGTATTTAAATGGTGCATCATCAGTCAGAACAAATAGATTTCCCCCACCCATGATTTGTCTCTCCTCTCCTGTTTGAGTCTGATTGTGAAAAGTGTGCTCTGCTCCTCCCTCCATGCATACCACAATCAAGAAAGTGCATGTACCTTGTAGGCCATGTTTATTATTGCTTTGCATTCTCTATTATGTTCTTTTCCGCACCATGATATTACTGTGTTGTGTTGCATCTACTACTGCATTGTCATTATTGCAATTATCATGTCATGTCTGTGTCATTTCTCCCCTTTTGTCACCCTGTCATATTGTGTTATTACATTTATTGCACTAAACTACTAACTTCTACAACTTTGGTGTCTAGAGAATCTTATAACTCACATCCCTCAGCAATCATTGTGGTTGTGGTTGTAGTTTCTGCCATCACCATCCCACAGCACATATTAATGGAACTGTGTGTGGTATCCAGTTCAGCATTGACTGCTGGCTGGCTGGGCAAGTACCACTGACAGCAGCAGCAGCACCTCCTCCACCAAATATGACACCCCAACAGTCAGCATTCATAAGAGAGGACCCCCCACACACCAAAACCAGCCCTAATGACCAGAGGACTCACCTAGAAGTCCTCACCAAACTAATATGATACAAGTGACAGATTCAACTAATGATTCTGATGATGAAAATGTGGACTTTACAAGTATTTTCAATATATTCAGTACAGAGAAATGATGTAAAAATGTACATACCACAAAGAGTACCCCAGCAGCCTCAACCAGCTTACCCCCTCCACTGGGCAACCTAGATACCACTCAGGTACTGAAGACCCAGCACTAGTTGTGGAGCTGGCAGCACTCATATGGGAAGGCAGACTTCCCATGGCAACGCCAGCACAAGTCCTAGCTGCTAGCCCAGCTTTATGCAAACAGTTTGTTGAGAGGCTATGCACTAAACATGTTGAAAGTGCAGTCTTTGAGGAAGTACCCACAAAGATAGCTGAATCCACTTATCATTTATCACAGGAAGTCTTTGAGCTTGCAGAGCTACAACACACAGCATTCTTGCTACCCTTATGCAAAATAGAGATCCTCATAAACAATTTCTCATCAGAACACACAATTCTAGACCAGAGTTCACAGATTGTGGCCATATGGGCAGATGTGGCCAAGGCATGTGGTGTGCACATCAACACAGCCCATAGAATCAAGGTGGAAGGTGCTAATGGCACCAAAACTTGGACTGTGGGCTGCATGGAAAACTTAAGTATCAGAATAGGTGATCTCACATTTGTTATACATATGCACATACTTTACAACACACTATTCTGTGTCCTTTTTGGCCACCCCTTCTACAGCCTGCTCCTTTGCAAAATGGAAGACCACCCTGATGGCAGGGTCTCCATCACCCTCCACAACCCAACAGACACATCACACATCTTCATTGTGGGGACTCAAGCCTGTACAACACAACCTGCAAATCAGTCTCTTATATGGGAGCAGGTACCAACTATCCTGAGCACTTTGACATACCTACAAAATGCTGTGTGCACAGTCTTCCAAGACCCTCTGGCTCACAACATATTTGCATATAAGAAAATCACCCAGAAAGTCTGCCCAGTCTCAACAGTGCTGCCAGAACAGTACCAGGTAGTATGCAAGCAACCTGTGGACCCTCTATTCAACTTGACCCCTCTTCCAACACATCCACCACCCTTTGTACCAGGCACACACTTAACCACTGAATGGCTAGAGAGCCTGCAGATCAACAAGGCCAGTTTTCTAAAACCACATGAGGTCCAGCTGATACAACACATCCTATGCACTAATGAGCTTGCATTAGCATGGAATGAAGCAGAAAAAGGGGGGGTTTAAAGATGAGGACTTTGACCCAGTTGTCATCCCAACAATAGAGCATATACTGTGGGCCCACAAAAACATACCCATCCCCACTGGCATCATGAGTGCCATCATCAAGATCTTTAAAGACAAAATAGCTGCTGGTGTATATGAGCCTTCCAACACTCCATATCAGTTGTGCTGGTTCTGTGTTGCCAAGAAAGATGGTAAACTACAGCTGGTACATGACCTACAGCCCCTCAATCAGGTGATGATAAAGAATGCTGCCATACCACCATTCACCAAACAGTTCTCTGAAAGCTTGATGGGATGCATGTGTCTCTCCATTATGGACCTTTTTGTCAGCTTTGATCACCATACACTCACAGTAGAATCCTGCAACCTGATGACATTTCAGCCACCTCTTGGCATGCTATGAAATACAAGCTTACCCATGGGATGGATGAACTCCATGCCCATTTTTCATGGTGATGTCTCATTTATTCTTGAATACAAGATACCACACATCACAAAACCTTTCATTGATGACTGTGGTATGCATTGGCCTGCCATGCACTATGATCTCCCAAATGGAGGTTTTGAAATGATCCCAGAAAACCCTGGGATCCACTGTTTTCTGTGGGAACACCTAACAGATGTGCATAGAATCATGCACTACCTTTGGCATGCAGGTGCTACCATATCTGCTAAAAAAACTCTTCATTTGTGTCCCAGAAGCTATCATTTTAGGTCAGAAATGCATGTACAAAGGGCACCTCCCCAACAACTTCAAAATTGCCAAAATCTGTGACTGGGACACTTGTAGAAACCTGACAGAGGTGTGCACCTTCCTAGGTACCTGTGGAATGATGAGTATATGGATCCTACAATACTCTGGGCTCATGTGGCCAACCTGCTATGGAAAGATGTTGAATTCCTGTGGATGTAGGAGCATGAGCAAGCAATGGTAAAGATTAAGGAACATATATGCAGCTCACCAGCCTTGCACCCCATAGATTACTCCTCCAGCAGAGAAATATTCTTTGCTGTCAACTCCTCCATAATTGTCATAGGTTGGATCCTATCACAAGTCAGTGCCAACAACATCTAATACCCTTCATGATTTGGGTCAATTTCATGGAATGAGTGAGAAAGCTACTGCTCACAGCCAAAAATCAAACTTACAGCTTGTTCCATGTGCTCCAGGCCCTGTGCATACACATCATTGGTGCACACAACATCACAATTGAAATGATGTGAAATACACATGTGGAATGTTGAACAACCCAGACATCCAGCCCAACACAACTATAAACCAATGGATGGCAGCTATCCTGCTCTTTGATTTCAAGCTAACCCACATACCTGTGGATAAACACCAGGGGCTGGACAGTTTGTCACAGATACCTCCATTGGAAGGTGAAGATGAAGAGGAGGGGGATCCAGGGGATTGGCTCAATGACATACTAGGCTTAGGGATCTGGGTGGCAACTTGGATGGCAGAGGCTGCACAAGGAAGAGAGGTGGTGGAGGTATTGGGTGTTGAAACAAGAGCAATGGCTGCTAAATGACTAAAACAACAAGGCACAAGACATCAAATCAGCAGCACAACAAAATGACAACTAAAAAGCAAAGAAAAAGAACTTATGAATGAAAAAATGTTACTGCCAGCTGACAGCAGGCATAATGGTAGTCTGGACAACAAGGAAAATGAAAAATCCACAACATACACACATGACCAAAAAAGGAACAAGGGACTCAACAAAACAGGCAAGAGTGCACAAGGTAAAAGGCAGGTGCTGGATGGGCCTATGAGCAAGAGGCAGGAGACAGCTGAGGACAAGCAGTTGAATGCAATGGCAGAGGAGAAGGAGGATCCACAGGCAGCACAGGAGCAGGACCTAGAGGACATTAGGCAATATCTCATGATGGGCATGCACCTGGTTCACCAAATGCACACAGTGGTTAGAAGCATACACAGGAAAGTCACATATTTCTTTGTGTGCAGGGCAACTCTGGTGATGACAAGTACACAGATGACACCAACTGGTTGTTCTGCCATCACAGCAGCCAGGGCTAATTCAGGAGGCACACAATGCATTCAGTCACTGCAGCTTCTACCCAACATGCCATACCTTGCTGGATAGGTTCTGGTGGCCAGGACTTGAAACCAACTTAAAACAGTACATCAAAACCTGCCATGCATGCCAGCTATTCCAAATGACCAAAGTATGCAACCCACCTACTATTGACATACCCACACTGCTCTTCTAGAAGATGTACACAGATTCCATGCTGATGCCACCAGCTATGGTGATGAGCATCACATGTGTGTAACACTGGAAAATGACCATCAGCAACACCAGGCAAACACAGCAACATTAATGCACCACATGAAATAATCATCCACAGTTGCATCAATTGTGCATTTGTTTAGGCATCAGAATACAGGACTGGGTTTGGCTGACAAGGAGCAGGACTGATAGGACAAATAGGCCAAGGCATGGTCCAGGCTCACCAAAGTAACAATGGAGTCATGAGTCACAAAGTCAGCATTTGGTGTGATTGGTGCTTTTCCTCTTTCACTCATCCATTATAGTATTATACTTTATTCATTTGCATCCAGACTCCACCCCATTTCAAACATCCCTATGGCTGACCCTGCACTGTAAATCTTCTGTTGTGTTTTGTTGTGCTCCAGTCTTGGAGCTAGACTTGTATTTAGATGGTGCATCATCTGTCAGAAACAAATAGATTTCCTCTGCCCATGATTTGTCTCCCCTCTCCCATCTGAGTCTGATTGTGAAAAGCACATTCCACTCCTCCCCCCACATGTCTCACAGTCAACAAAGTGCATGTACCTCATAGGTTGCATTTATTATTGTGTTGCATTCTCCATTGCATTGTGTCTGCATTGCATTTTGTTTTGCATTCTTTTCTACATTGCATTGTGATATTACTGTGTTGCATTGCATCCACTACTGTGTGGTCATTGTCACAATTACTGTGTAACATCCATGTCAATCTCCCTTTTGTCACCCCATCACATTGTGACATCACATTTATTGCACTTAACTACTAACTTCTGCTACTTTTGTGTCTAGAGGATCTTATGACTCACACCCCTCAGCAATTGGTGTGGTTGTGATTGTAGATTCTGCCACCATCATACCACAGCACATATCAGTGGGCTTCCACTACATCATACAAGGCTGGTGCTCACTGACAGCATGGCCAGAATGGTGAATGCTACAATGTGAGACCAGATGCACACTCAGTGTGTTCCTATTTGAAGAAGTGCTTTGCAGATGGGGTGGGGTAGAAGGAATCATCACTGACAATGGCACAGCATTTGTGAGGCAGATGCTATGTTGAAGCCAAACAAATGAAGAAAAAGCTAAAACAATGAAAAAGGATGGTCACACTTTGACTAGCGGATATCCCAGATGTATAATCAGTATAGTAGAACAGAAAGGATAAAATGCTACTGTACCTAGCAGATATCCCAGATGATCAGAACTGGGGAATAACCCACTAGGAGTCCTATGTATATGTAGTATATGAGAGAATGCACAGACCATGCTGTACAGTATAGGGCAGGAGAATGAGAAAGTAAAGTAATGATGTCATACCTAATAATAGAAAGGATGTGTAAGTGCTGACTGAGGCTCCACAGTAACTGTGAGAGTGATTGGTGATACTCTGCAGCAGGTGTGAGAAGGATTGGTGAGCATGCACAGTAAGGGTGAGAAATGGGAATATAACTAAAGATAGAATGGGCTGATTGGAGATCAGACAACATATGCATCATTGGCCGATAAAGACAAACAAGTAGAATGCATGACTGTGAGAATCACTTTGATAGATCAGGAGCAATTGTGAGATCTATGATGATAGAGACATAAGAAAATAGAGGAAAATGAAGAGAAAAATAGGGAAAATAATAGTGGCCTGATAGCATTTGTATCAGCCCTGGACTGGCTACAGAAGAGGTATGGCATCATGCACATCTACATATCCACCTACAATTCCCATGCCAATGGGATTGTCAAACAACAACACCACATGATTCATGACTCAATAGTCAAGGCTTGCAATGGCAACATCAGCAGGTGGCCAACAATCACACCTCACACATTCTGGTCAGACTGTGTCACATCCCACAAAGCAACAGGCCATTCCCCATTCTTCATGGCACATGGAATAGAGCCTATTTTGCCCTTTGACATCATTGAAGCAACCTTCCTCATGCCTGATATCTCCAAGCCACTAACTACATCTGAGTTAATAGCCCTGTGCACATGGCAGCTCAAAAAGCACAACAATTACCTAGCACCCATCTGCACTCACATCCTACATAGCCACTCCTCATCAATCAAGCAGTTCACTTCTCAGTTTGCCAGCACAATCCATGACCATGACTTCCAGCCTGGTGTGCTAGTCCTTGTACACAACTCCACAGTCAAAACAGGCCTAGGATGAAAGGCAAGGCCCACTACCTTGGACCAATGGTCATCATTCACCAATCCCACAATGGTGTGCACCACCTTGCAGAACTCAACACTGCAATATCAAAACAATGGTATGCTGCATTCCCTCTAGTCCCCTACCATGCATGCTCCTGCTCCTCAATACCTGTCACTGCCATCATTGCCAAAGAAGTTCTCCATGTTCTCCATGAAGAGGGCCAAGAATTTTTTCTCTCTTCCCTTATGTTTCATTTTCTTCATTTAGACTACAGTTTACCTCTCTTTTGATACTCCCAGCAGATGTAAGACCTGCAAAGCAGGCTACTGATGATCTCAGACATACAATTAGGCTCCTTACACATTTTATGGTCATGCACCCAAATGATCTGGCAGCATGTAGCCCAAAAATGACTATGACTCACTATACTAATACCTACACCTATGCGAACACTGCCAAGGGGACAGAGCTCCAAGATGGAGCAATGTACATATCCAACTACTGTATTTAAGGAGTTGGGGGTGTGCCCCCCCTCTCCAGCTACTTCCTAGTTACTACAAGTTGCCACAGCCACAAGACAGACTATCATGCAGACACTATGCCACAAGCCTGCCACTATCTATCTCTCAGTTCTAACATCATTCTTTCTCCTCATTACGTGCTTTATGCTAGGAGCCTGCTGCCCTGATCTTACATGTCACTTATCTACCTCTAAAACCTTGAATTCACATGGAAGCCAACAAGTTTCTGTACAGTGTCATCAGATCTACAGAGTGATGTGGATGAGGGGAGAGGAGTGGGAGCCAGATTGCAATCAGAGAAACTGAAACACTTCAGCATGTCAGAGATATACACAGTTCAGTCTATCTCAAGGATGCAATGTGACCAATCTCTGGTGATATGGGGTCCTAGGTAGGAGTTGGTTTCACCAAGATCTGTCATTTTGAATTCACAGGAGAGTGCCTTTTGTATGCAAAGCACTTTGTCAAGGAGACCTCCAAAGATTGTGAAGTCATCAATGTAAAGGACAACAATGAGGGGAGCCAAGGAAGTGATGGAGATGTATATCCCTGAGTCTGCAAGGGCACAGATGAAGCCAAGTTTGGTCATGGCAGCATGTGCCTTTTGGTGCCATTGTCTGGAGGCTTGCTTGAGGCTGTATATTGTTTTGTTGAGTTTGAAGACTTTGCCTTCAAGTCCTTTTTTGACAAACCCTTGAGGTTGTGCCATATAGATGTCTTCATCAAAATCTCCATTGAGGAATGCTGATTTGACATCCATTGTGATGAGCTCTCATGGCAATGAGGCTCAAGAAAGCTGCAGTGGGTGCTAAGAGTGGCCTATTGGACAGTCTTAGGGAAAGTTTGCAACAACTATACCCCTGGTAACAAGGTAGTTGGTATGTGCTTTATACACATAGTAAATGTTCCTGATGATAATGAAGAGAGGGATCAATGAGATAGTGATGAGGATGATACCACTGATGACTAAACAAGGATCCAGAGTGACAAGTTTAGGATGTCATAGCAACACTTAGAGTGACTTAGAGATCTTAGACTTAGTTCTTAGAGGATGAAGCAAGAGAATAGTGAGCTTAGGTCAAGCACAGTGTAGGAGAATCCCTAGATTGTGAGGTTGACAAGACTGGGGTTTAAGACTGCCAGGTTTTCAACTATTTATACAAAACAGGAGTTCTAAGAATAGTAAATGTAAATAAGGTTCATAGATTGCTGTGCAATCAACAGAGTCATGTGACCTGAGACATGTCCATAATGAGCTAATTGTAAAGTAGCCACAAGCATGAGTGAAACAAGAGGTAAGCAAAGGTAAATAGAGATGAATGAGGAAGTCCTTGCTAATTGTATAGTAGTAGTCCTTAGCAAGTAAATGTTATAATAAATAAAAGGGGATAAATGTTGGAAATATCCAAGGTATTTGTTCAGCTTCACTCTGTTTCACTATACACATGTACTCTTTACATCATTCTGACACACATTATCAACTACTTACATCACCCACTACCACATTCTCACATCATGATCAACATCATACACCTTACACTCCACCTGAACCTAGTTCAGAGTGCACCACATATACTTACATCCCCACTTTTTGACCACTGTAAGGCATCTAGTAGAAATGTCTTACCACATCTTACCACTCTGGAGTTTCATCTCCACCACTCCCCACTACATTTATGCTGCAATCTAACTCATCTTCCTCCTTTCCCTCAGTGTTGGCTCATTCCTGTGCAGACAATAAATGCTTTATAGTACTTGGAGCTAAGCTCACACTCTAGTATGTGAATACTAAAGGACTATAAAGGAAAATAAATAGAGTCCTGACTATAAGTTGGAGCTAAGCTCAATAACTGTAGTTAATCACTTATATAAGTAAGATAAAAGAAGAAAAAGAAGAAAAAGAAAAAGTGTTATGAGGTGCCAAAGCAAGTGCCTTGTAACACAGGCTAGATAAAATGCCTGTGGCTTGGAACTGTATAGTAGCAGAGTGATCAAAAAAGTAGGTAGTTATCATATGTTTTATGTGGAGAGGAGATGAAAGCTTGCACATGCATTGGCTTCTGCTGAGTTGCCTAAAATGGAAATAGTAAGTCATACATGCATTGATTTGTGATTTCAACACTACTTATACAAAACTAGAGTCCTAAGAATAGCACAAGTAGTTAAGGTTCACAGATCAACAATGATTGCACAGCAATCAATGAGATCATGTGACTGAAGATACATCCATAGTAAACTAAGTAAATAGCCACAAGCACAAGTGAGATGAGAGATAGACAAAGACAAATAAAGGTGAAATGAAATGAGTCCTTACTAATTGTATAGTAATAGTCCTTAGCAATTAAATGTTATAATAAATAATGAAATGATAAAAGGATAAGATGCCTTTATAGTACTTGGAGCTAAGCTCACACTTGTAGTAATAATACTATGCTTTACTAGTATGATATAAAGAAAAAGAAAAAAGAAAAAGCAACCATTATGAAGTGCCTAAGCAAGTGCCTCATAACAGTGGGTGTTATGAGGCACTTGCTTTGGCACCTCATAACAATTTTCTTTTCATTTTTCATTTATATCTTACTTACTATAAGCATAGTATTAACTACAGCTTGAGCTTAGCTCATACTTATAGTAAGGACTCTATCTCTCTTTCTCTTTATTGTATTACAGTAGTTATTACTGTGCTGTGAGGTTAGCTCCAAGTACTATAAAGACTTATCTTTTCCTTTCTTATCTTTATTTATTTATTATAACATTTACTTGCTAAGGACTATTACTATACAATTAGCAAGGACTCATCTCATCTTACCTTTGTTTATCTTTGTTTACCTCTTGTTCACTTCATGCTTGTGGCTGAGCCACTTACTGTATTTCATGGACATGTCTTAGGTCATGTGATCTTGTTGATTGCTGCACAATCATTGCTGATCCATGAACCTTATTTACTTGTACTATCTTTAGGACTCTGGTTTTGTATAAGTAGTTGAAAGACTGGTGGTCTTAAACCCCAGTCTTGTCAACTTCACAATCTAGGGATTCTCCTACAACTGCACTTCACCTAAGCTTGTTACAAACTCATGTCACTAAGTCTAAGATCTCTAAGTCACTCTAAGTGTTGCTAAGACATCCTAAACTCATCACTCTGGATCCTCATTTAGTCATCAGTGGTATTATCCTCATCACTATCTCATTGATCCCTCTCTTCATCACCATCAGGAACAGTTACCACACTTATCAAATGCATATCTATTACCTTGTTACCAGGGGTATTGTTATAGCAGACCTTCCCTAAGACCATTGATATGTACTGTGCCAGGCTGAAGGGGGATAACAACCACAATTACAATAATTGCTGGAGGGTGCAAGTCATAAGATTCTCTAGACACCAAGGTATAGAGTTTAGTAGTTAAATGCAATAAACACAATAGTGTGACACTAAATAGGAAGCATGACCAGGGCAACAAACAGGTATTATGGAGTTTGCAATATGACAAGATAAAGAGAACACAACACAATGCAAGGGAGATGCAATAATGAATGCAACACAAGGAGACTAGCTGCAATGCAATGTAGAACACAACTTGATGCAATTGCAATGGAGAATGCAGTGCAATAATAGATGTGACCTATGAGGAACATGCACTTGCTTGAATTTGAGATACATGGAGGGAGGATCAGAATGTGCTTTTTCACAAGGGACTTGGACAAGGGAAGAGATGTCAAATTGTGGGCAGGGGAAATTTGCTCTTTTCTGACAGATGATGCACTATCTAAATACAAGTCTAGCTCCAAGGCTGGAGCACAACAAAACACAACAGAAAATTTACAGTGCAGGGGTAGATCATAGGGATATTTGAAATGAAGTGGAGTCTGGACATGAGCAAATAAAGTATCATACTATAGTGGATGAGCAAGAAGAGGAATAGTGCTGATTGCACCAAATGCTGACTTCACAACTCATGCCTCCATGGTTACTTTGACAGGTCCAGACTGCACCTCGGCCTATTTGTCCTATCCCTTGTTGGCCAAACCTGGTATTGTTTTCCAATGCCTACACAAATGAGTGATTAATGCAACAGCAGGTGTGGGTGATTGTCGCATGTGGCACATTAATGTTGCTGTGTTCACCTGGTGTCACTGATGGTTGTTTTCCAGCTTTATGTGCACATGATGCTTATCACCATCCAATAGGCCCACTCTTAGCAGTGGGCATGTGCAAGTTGAGAGAGATATGAACAGCCAGTGAACTGGTGCTCATGATTCTGGTGTCAGGCTGACAAACTGATGATGGGCATCATTGCATAAGTCTCAGCACCCAACTTATCCCTGCCTCCTTTAGAGGACTTAATGGGAGCTGCCTTGGAACTAGGCCAAGGGATGAGAGGACTCAGCCAAGTAGAAGGGTGGAACCAGCTGTAACAAGCTGGGGTCTATTCATCTAACTACTAGCCTACTTATGGTACTATGGAACATGCACAGACCAAGCACAGTAACTAAGGGCAGGTCAAGTAAGTAGAAAGGTGCAGCAAGCCTGAGAACAGGAACTGTGCATGTGCAGCATGCGTGGGAACCACCATGAGGAGTCAGCAAAGACTGTAGATACAATAGAGGATTAGATTAGATGAAAGAGAGATAAGATGGAATGGATCTTATCTTATCTTATTTAAAGTAAAATATAAAAGAAAGTAAAAAGAAAAGAAATAATAATGGCAGGAAATAAAGTCAGTGGTAGGAGTCTGACATTCAGGTGAGTGAGGAGGGATGCAACTAGAGTTGATAATATTCTGTACAAGAGTGCAGCTATAAGTACAGATGTGGATGGCACACAGACCATGTAGCTAATGGTGGCTGAAAGTGTGTACATAGTATAGTAATCATGAGAAATTTCAACACATTGAGTGTACCTCCCAGCCTTCTAGCACAGCAATGGCAAGGAGTGTCCAGAGAGACTTGAATCAGGCAAAAGGTTTTGGAGTAATCAATTCCATGATGCTGAGTAAAGCCTTTTGCAACTAGCCTGGCTTTGAAGCCTCCATCAGCCTTATGCTTAAACACCCACTTGTTTTCTACTAGATTGTGACCTGCATGTAGGTTGACAAGATCCCAGGTGTGAAGTTTTGCAAGCATTTGGAGTTCTTGGTGACAGGTGGCATGCCAGGAGTCTGCAGGGTCAGAGGTGAGAATTTCTTGAAGTGAAAAGGGATTGCAGGAGACTGCTTGGGATAAGGGGGCAGAGAGAAGGCTGATCATTATTTGGGGTGGAAAAGATATTGCCATCAGAACCAGACCCCCCTTGCTTGACATCTGTGTTGTCTTTTCCTTATCTGATTATATCCTTATCACTCTTCTCTTCCTCTGATACCTGCAGCCCACACTATTTAGTCAGCATGGTCTGTGCACAACTTCAGGATGTATATCAGTAGCTAGATAGCATCAGTATAATTCAAGTGGACATTCCCCATCTTTCAGTGTGCCTGCACCCCATCCACTTCTATACCCCCCTTTGGAAGTACTGCAATGTACTTCCCTCTTCTCATCTTTGTTGTGTGCTTCTTGGCATTCATCCTCTTCTCCACTGCATTCCTCGTCATATACCACAACCTCCCACTGCATCCAGGCCATGCTCCCTGTCTGATTGCACCCTGTTGCCTTCACCATTGTGCCACACCACCTACATTCTAACAATCTGCAACTGAATGCTCTCCATACACACTGTCATCAAAGCAAGCAGGGTGGCAAGTGTTGCAATGGGGCCAAAGGATGTCCATCTCCAAGCAGTTCTGCATGAGCCTGTGTGTGACCCAAAGTGTGCTGATGAGACTGGCCAAACCAATGTGATGGTTCCAATGGAGTGGGAGGCTGGCCATGGTGAGTCTGCTGGGCATGTTGAATGGGAGTGGGAGGAGGAACAGATGGAGGAGTAACAGGAGGAATGTTACAAGGCACTTGCCTAGGCACCTCATAACAGTTTTTTCTTTTCCTTTTCTTTCTTTTTCTTTTCTTTTATCTTACTTACTATTAGAGTGTAGTTTTGCTACAGCTGTGAGCTTAACTCCACTCTATATAGTAAGGACTTTTATCTCTTTACCTTTACAGTACTATAGTGTCAGGATCATCAAGCCTATGGCAGACATCTGTAGCACAAGACCACCAACTCCCAATGTATCCCTGCCTTCCTTTGGAAGGGCTTACTGGGAGCTGCCTTGGATCTAGGCCAAGGGGTGAGAGGACTCAGCCATAGAAGAAGGGGATGAACCAGCTGTAACAAGCTGGAGTCTATTCGTCTAGCTACCTCCCTACTTATAGTACTGGAATGCATGCACAGACCAGGTGCAGTAGCTAAGGGCAGGTCATACAGTAACTAGAGTGCAGCAAGTGTGGGAACACAGCTTACAGATGTGCAGCAGCTGTGGGAACTATCCCCAAGAAGACCATAATGACAGTAAGTAAGATATCTGACAGGATAAGATAAAAGAGATAAGATGAAGATCTTATCTAATCAGATGATCTAAAGTAAAAGAAAAGAAAAGAATAAAATAATGGCAGAGGATAAAGTCAGTGGTAGGAGTCTGACAGTAATGCACAGTAAGTTGCATCCATTGTGTAAGTAGTGTGGCTCAGCCACAAAGACGAAATGAACATGAGACAAACAAATATAAACAAGAGCAAGAAAAGAGAGTCCTTGCTAATTGTATAGTAATAGTCCTTTAGCAAGTAAATGTTATAATAAATAAAGAAAGATAAAAAGGAAAAAGATAAGTCTTCATAGTACTTGGAGCTAAGCTCACACTTAAGTATGTAAATACTTAAATACTATGAAGAAAAAGGAAAATGAGTCCTTACTAAGTAAAGTGGAGCTAAGCTCACACTTGTAGTAATAATACTATGCTTTACTAGTAAGTAAGATAAAGAAAAGAAAAAAGAAAATTGTTATGAGGTGCCAAAGCAAGTGCCTTGTAACAATAGCCACATCAATCACACATTTGTTTAGGCATTGGACTATAGGACTGGGTTCAGCTGACAAGGAGCAGGATTGATAAGGTGTATATGCCAAGACACAGTCCATGGAGTCATGAGTCACAAAGTCAGCATTTGGTGCAATCACCACTTTTCCTATTTTGCTCATCCATATAGCATGATACTTTAATTATTCACATCCAGACTCCACCTCATTGCAAATATCCCTATGACTGACCATATGTTGTAAACTTTCTGTTTTGTTTTGTTGTGCTCCAGTCTTGGAGCTAGACTTGTATTTAAATGGTGCATCATCTGTCAGAAACAAATAGATTTCCCCTGCCCACAATTTGCCTTCCCCTCTCCTGTCTGAGTCAGATTGCAAAAAGTGCATTCCACTCCCCTTTCCACATATCTCAAAGTCAAGAAATTGCACATACCCCATAGGTTGTGTTTATTATTGCATTGCATTCTCCATTGTGTTGCGTCGTGTTCTATATTGTGTTGTGTCTAGTCTCTATTGTGTTGTGTTGAGCCTCTATTGCATCATGTTGCATTATCTATCATTCCCATTGCAGAGCTTACAGTGTCATGTTTCCACCACATTTCCTCATTGTCACCCAATCACATCACATTGTTGCTTTATTCACACTAAACTACTAAATCTCTCCCTTTTGGTGTCTAGAGGATCTTACAATTTGCACCCCTCAGTAATTGTTGTGGTTGTGATTGTAGATTCTGCCATCACTGTGACACAGCACATATCAGTGCATCTTACTTACATAGGCCTGCCCTATAGTGACAGCACATGGTCTATGCACTGATCCCTTTAGTATATATAGGGCACCTTAGTGGTATGTATTTCTTTAGCTGTATACATCTGGGATATCCACCTATTAGTGTGATTTCATCCCTTTGTTAGCCATCCCCTTTCTCTTCTCACAGTTGTGACCTCACAAGCTCACAGCTAAGTATAAGAATACTATAGTACTGTAAAGGTGAAAAGATAGGGTCCTTACTATTAACAGTTGAAGCTATGCTCACAGCTGTAGTAAAACTATGCTCTAATAGTAAGTAAGAAAAAAGAAAAAAGAAAAAAAGAAAACCATTACAAGGTGCCTAAGCAAGTGCCTTGTAACAACAATTGCTCCTGATCTATTGAGGTGATTCTCATGGTCATGCATTCCTCATGTTCATCTTTATCAGCTGATGACACATATGTCATCCAAAATCTCCAATCAGCCTAGTTATGAAGTAGTTATGACTCATTTCTCACATTTACTGCAGATGCTCATTCTGTTGAAATCTCTCCATGCATACCATATACTCTTCATTTGGCTTCCTCCCTCCTATCCTACATGCATAATACATCACTACACATACACATACACTTTACTTCATCACACATCATCTCCTCAGACTGCTTAACCTCTGAGCACTCTCACTCCACACATACTCCAGGACAATGCATGTCCCTCCATACATGGTAGCTGTTGTACTCTACTTATACACTCCACCCCAACTCTACCTGCACTAATACTATATAAGATGGACACTTTACTATATAACCTCCTCAGACATCTTGTATACTGTCTGAGTGAGTACCTTCCCACTTCATCCTATCACTCTCTCACATCTATCCCACAGCATACTTGACCATGTTGTGTCATTACTCTATGCTCACTCCACCACTACTTGCTGCAGTTGTGGCACCGCCTGTCTTGCTCATAATGATGAGCTTCTCCTACCTGTTGACTTTTACATATATCATGATTGCTGCAGTCTCCCATATCCTGTATGTACACATTCAGCCCCCTCACATTTACTGCAGACATCAGTCAGCCTCTTCTTGATTGGTTTATATTTATAGCTTGACTACACAGCCTTTGCTAGTTCATAGGCCTGCCCTAGAGTACTGTACTATATATACTGTAGGACTCCTAGTGATATTCTCCAGTTCTGATCATCTGCTAGGTACAGTACTGGTTCTCTCTTCCTTTCTACTATATGCTAATATATCTGGGATATCCACTAGTCCAAGTGAGATTGCCCTTATTTGTTTTTAGTCTTCCTTCAGTTGTTTGGCTTTGACTTAGCATCAGCCTCACACTTGAGGCAAGTCATCAAATTCAGCATTGCTGTCTGTTGTTCTCACAACATCATCTGTTGCTCCCTGATCATCATCAACATCTCTTGTGTAGTCTAGTGGTTTGCGGTCTTGTTCCATTGGTGCACATGGAGCAGATGGAGGTTGTAGAATTTATTGAAAGGCTGTACCAAGATTGTTGAGGTTGTTAGGAATTTGTATATTTATGCTCAGCTCCTTATTCCTTTACCACCTTTGCTCTTATCATCATTGCACCTTCACTCTTATTATTGTTGCACTTTTGCTCTTATTACCATCACTCCTTTGCTCTTCATAGAAGACTAACTGGTAGCCATTATACTGTACCTGTAGAATGAAGAGAATAAATTTATATTCTACAGGGGAAACAATAAGAAAACATATAAGATGAATGGCATAGAAAGTAAGTACTGACCTCAGTATCTTTGTAGAAGACTGAGGGGAAAGAAAACTATCCAAGAGGAAATGTTCTGTAAAGTAGGGTCCATCCATATCATCCCTGAGTCCCACAAGAGGTCTGTGTGGTGCAGTTGCCCAGTCATGCTATCACAGTCATGTAGTTGCCCAGTTGCCCAGTTGTGCTGTTGCATGTTCACTGTTGCTGTTATGAGGCACTTGCTTAGGCACCTCATAATGGTTTTCTTTTTTCTTTTTCTTTTCTTATCCTACTTACTTCAAGCATCATATTAACTATGGCATGAGTTTAGCTCATACTTATAGTAAGGACTCTATCTCTCACTTCCTTATAGTACTATAGTATTTACATACTAAAGTGTAAGCTTAGCTCCAAGTACTATAAGGCATCTTATTTCCTTTATCTTCATTTATTTATTTACATTTACTTGCTAAGGACTATCACTATGCAATTAGCAAGGACTTATCTTCTTTCATCCATATTTATCTTTGTTTAGCTCTCATTTCACTCATGCTTATGGCTACTTTACTATGGACATGACTTGGTCACATGATCTAGTTGATTGCTGCACAATCATCATTGATCAGTGAACC
The DNA here is from genome assembly GCA_003314395.1 of Albatrellus ellisii. Lineage (NCBI taxonomy): Eukaryota > Fungi > Basidiomycota > Agaricomycetes > Russulales > Albatrellaceae > Albatrellus > Albatrellus ellisii. Next base: position 32,549 of record QLPN01007097.1, read on the forward strand.
TTAGTTACTTGTACTATCTTTAGAACTCTAGTTTTGTATAAGTAGTTGAAAGCCTGGTGGTCTTAAACCCCAGTCTTGTCAACTTCACAATCTAGGGATTCTCCTACACTGCACTTGATCTAAGCTCACCTTCATCTTACTTAAAACCCTAAGAACTAAGTCTAAGTCACTCTAAGTATCACTAAGACACCCTAAACCAGTCACACTGGATCCTCAATTATTCATTGGTGGTATCATCCTCATCACTATATCATTGATTCCTCTCTTCATTGTCATCAGGAACATTTACTACACTTATCAAGTGCATAACAACTACCTTGTTACCAGGGGTATAATTATTGCAAACCTTCCCCAAGACCATCCAATAGGCCACTCTTAGCAGTTGCATGTTGCTGTAATCTCCAACATGCCCACTTGGCTAGTGTGCCAGTGAATGCCCATGCCAGAGCAGAACTGCTTGTGCTTCTGCCATGCCAGCCCCTTTGTCAGCACATCTGTGACCTGCTCACCTGTCAGAATGTACTCCAATTCCAGTTCCCCACCAGTGTACTTCTTGCATAAGAAATGGTACTGCACATCAATGTGCTTGGTACACACATGGAATGCCAGATTTTCTGCAATGACAATGGCAGACTAATTGTTGATCTGGAGCATTGTAGGAGTGTCACAAAGTTCACCAAGCTCAGAAAGGAGTGTGCAAAGCCAGACAGCTTCTTTTGCAGCATGCACACCTGCAACATATTTGGCTTCTGTGCTAGAAAGTGCCATCAAGGCTTGCTTTTTGGAGCTCCATCTAATTGCACCACTGGAGACAATAAAGACATATCCAGAGATGGATCTCTTGACATCATACTGATGATGACTAACATCTTCATTCCTCTTTTGCACATACTGAACATACACACACACATATATGAACACTCATACATACTTTACTATATATACCATAAAGGTACAACATGTACAAATAAGAACTCTCTTAGTTCTCCTCTGCACATGGCCTGTCATCAACAGGTTATGGGCCCTGTCCAGGCCATTTGCATCTACTCATACTCCACTCTTGTGCTATTTCTCACTGCTCTCAACTTACACTCCATCTTGCACATCCTCATATTACTCATCACTCCCCTTGACTTCAACTCCACTCCAAAAAGTGATATCATTACCCCATCATACATTGAGGAGAAACTCTCCAAAAACATGGTCACCAACCAGCTCAACACAGAAACTACTAGCATCCATACAATATCCTCCTCCTCTTCCACATGGCTGAATAATTGCCAATACACTGAAAGCCCTCACTCCTGGATGTTAGACTCTGGTTGTACAGATCACATCACTCCAGATAGGGACAACCTCACTTCCTACATCACTACCCCTCTCCATTCAGTAACTGTTGGCAACAGATCCACAATTGCATGTTCAGGCAAAGGGACTTGCATTCATCAGCATGCCCTGCCAACTGGTCCTGTTGTCACACTCTCCCTCTCTGAAGTCCTACATGTCCCTGATGCCTCAGGTTGCTTCCTAAGTGTCAGCAAACTTGACAAACTGGGATTTTGCATCACCTACCAAGACAGCACCTGTACCATATCCAGAGATGGTCAGATCTTCAGTGTTGGTCATCTCTAAGATGGGACCTATTGGGTAGATCTTTCGCCTGTGCCCAATCTCCATGCTCTTACTTCTCCCTCCATATGGCTCTGGCATGAACAACTCAGTCACCTATCTGAAGCTGTCATTTTGTGTATCAAACCCTCATCTCTCTCTGGCTTTACTCCACCATCCTCCTCCTTAGCTGTGTTGGACCCTTGTACCAGGTGCCTTCAATGGAAGTTCCCCAGATCCTCTTTCCATCTCTCCCAGACCCATGCCACCAAAGTGCTCAGTCTCATCCATTCAGACCTGATTGGGCCTGTTAGCATGGCTTCTGTAGGTGCTGGGAATGTCTATGTCACCACCTTTATAGACAATTTCTCTGGC